>JAQIZT010000324.1:0-29797 GCA_029228515.1 Populus alba x Populus x berolinensis | reverse complement strand
TCCCCGGCTCGCCCCGGTCACGATCGCGGTGCTGCCGGCAAGCTCGCCGGCGTGGGTGTGGTTGGACCGATTCATGTCCGTACTCGCTTCCTACCGAACTCTGCCGGTGCAACGCCGGCCTGGTTTGACATCCACTAGTTCAGATACGGCGCATCGACCGAATTGATCGCCACAACACCGATGAATTTCGGCGCCTCGATGTCTCTATAGAAGGAGTAGCGTTTCGGCCCACCCGGCGAGACATAGGAGAGCGACCGTGCCGGCTCAGCAAGATTTCATCGAGCAGGCGGCCCCGTATCGCGGCGAGTTGATCGCGCACTGTTACCGGATGCTCGGCTCGGTGCACGACGCAGAAGACCTCGTCCAGGAGACCTACCTGCGCGGCTGGCGTGGTTATCAAGCGTTCGAGGAGCGCGCCGCGCTGCGCACCTGGCTGTACCGGATCGCCACCACCGCATGCCTGCGCGCGCTGGAGAACCGCGCCCGGCGCGTACTGCCGGCCGGTCTGGGCGACAGCTCGGTCGACCCGGACGCCGATCTCGACGCCGGCGCCGGCGCCCATCAGTGGCTGGAGCCGATCCCGGACACCCGTGCGTTCGCGACACCGGAAGACACCGTGACGGCACGGCACAGTGTGCGGCTGGCCGTGATGACGGCGCTGCAGGAACTCCCCGCGCGGCAGCGGGCCGTCCTGATACTGCGTGATGTGGTGCAGTTCAGCGCCGCCGAAGTTGCCGAACTGCTGGAAACCACCCCGGCCTCGGTCAACAGCGCGCTGCAGCGGGCGCGGACCCGCCTCGCCGAGGTCTCCCCCACCGAAGACGACGCGGCCGAGCCCGAGGATGCCGATCGCCGCGAATTGCTCGACCGTTACTGTGCGGCGTTCGAAAACGCCGACATGGCCGCGCTGACCGAGCTGCTGCAAGCCGACGTCAAACTCGAAATGCCGCCGATGCCGGTGTGGTTCACCGGCCGCGAAACCGTGATGGAATTCCTTGCCGCACGGGCATTTACAACGGCCGGCGACATTGTGATGGTCCGGACTGCCGCAAATGCCCAACCCGCCGTGGCCGAGTACCGCCGCGCCGACGACGGCGTGATGCGGGCCCATTCGATACACGTCATCACCCCGGGATCCGGTGGAATCGCCGCGATTACCGTTTTCCTCGACCCGGCGTTGTTCGCGACGTTTGATTTGCCATCCAGCCGGTAAACTTCCCTAGGGACGCGATTACACCCGCTGTTAACCCAGCGAATACCCACCCACCAGAGCCGTTGGTGTCGTCGCACGGCCTGCCTTCGCGCGCAGATGTGGACAGGCCCCCAGCACCCCAGGATTATTAGCGCGACGGACGCATTTTAAGGATGACCGAATGAAGATTCCGGGTGTAACCAGCGTTGTCGCTGGTCTCACCGACGGAGCAGCCCAGCTGGTGAAAGCCGGCGTGTCCACTGCCGCCGGCGCTGCGGGCGCGGTGCAGCTCTTGGCAAGCCCGGTAGTCGAACTTGCCGGACCCGTGGTGCAGTCGATGGCCGACTCCACCAGCCGGGCACTCGGGATCAATCCCTCGTCGAACGGATCTCCTGCCCCCATCACGCCTCCGGTGCGCTGGCAGAGCGGCCGGCGAGTGCACCTGGACCTGGATCCGTTGCTGCCCTTCTCACGCTGGTACGAGTACTCGGCGGTCGTCGAGGAACCGGTTCGCCGGATTCCGGGCGTGGCCGAAGCCCATGTCGAGGGCTCGCTGGGCCGGCTGGTTTTCGAACTCTCCGAGGACGCCGAAGACTACGACGCGGTCCTCGACGAGGTGCGGTCGACGGTTGCGGCCATTGCCGCCGACCTGGCTTCCACGAAGTCGGACGTACCGATTTCCGCGCCGTTCGCCGACCCGGGTAACCCGCTGGCGATTCTGGTGCCGCTCACCTCGGCGGCCATGGACATGGTCGCGATGACCGCCGCCGTCACCGGCTGGGTGACCCGGCTGCCCGCGGCACCGCAAACCACCCGGGCGGCCGCCGCCCTGATCAACCATCAACCGCGCATGGTGGCGGTGCTGGAGTCGCGGCTCGGGCGGGTGGGCACCGATATCGTGCTGGCCGCCACCACCGCAGCGGCGCACGGGCTCACCCAGTCGTTCGGCACCCCGCTGCTCGATATGACGCAGCGGACCCTGCAGATCACCGAGGCGGCGGCGCACCGTCGGGTGTGGCGAGAGCGGGAGCCGCATCTGGCCTCCCCCGAGCGGCCGCAGGCTCCGGTGGTTCCGGTCATCTCCTCGGCCGGAGCCAAGTCGCACGTTCCACGGCACAGCTGGGCCGCCGCGGCGGCGGGCGAAGCGTCGCACGTCGTGGTCGGCGGGGCCATCGACGCCGCGATGGACACCGAGAAGGGCTCGATGGCCGGGCCGGTGGAGGCCTATGTCGAATCGGCGGCCAACGGCTCGCTGATCGCCGCGGCCAGCGCATTGGTGGCCGGCGGTGGCACCGAAGACGCGGCCGCCGCGATCGAGGCCGGGGTGCCCCGGGCCGCGCACATGGGCCGCCAGGCGTTCGCCTCGACGCTGGGTCGCGGACTCGCCAACGGCGGACAACTGGTCCTCGACCCGGGCGCACTGCGCCGCTTGGACCGGGTGAAGGTGGTCGTCATCGACGGTGCGGCGCTGCGCGGTGACCACCGTGCCGTACTGAAATCGATCGGAGAGGCACCCGGCTGGGACGACGACCGAGTCTACGAGGTCGCCGACGCGCTGCTGCACGGCGAAGAGGCGCCCGAACCCGATCCCGACGAGTTGCCCGCCACCGGTGCGCATCTGAGATGGGTTCCGGTGCAAGGCCCGTCGGCCACCCCGGCACAGGGCCTCGAAAGCGCCGACCTGATGGTGGACGGCGAATGCGTCGGCAGGGTCGAGGTCGGTTGGGAAGTCGACCCGTACGCGATCCCATT
Source organism: Populus alba x Populus x berolinensis (assembly GCA_029228515.1). NCBI lineage: Eukaryota > Viridiplantae > Streptophyta > Magnoliopsida > Malpighiales > Salicaceae > Populus > Populus alba x Populus x berolinensis. The sequence continues at coordinate 26,853 of JAQIZT010000324.1, read as the reverse complement.
GCTACAGACCGCGAATCGGACCGGCGCCCGAGTGGTCTTGCGGCACGTGGCCGGCACCGAGGATCTGACCGCCAGCGTCGCCGCGACGCATCCGCCCGGCACCCCGCTGCTGACCGTGGTGCGTGACCTGCGGGCCGATCGCGGCCCGGTGCTGCTGATCACCGCGGTGCACCGCGACTTCGCGTCGACCGACACGCTGGCCGCCTTGGCGATTGCCGATGTTGGTGTGGCACTTGATGATCCACGCGCCGCCACACCGTGGACCGCGGACATCATCACCGGCACCGACCTCGCCGACGCGGTGCGGATCCTGTCCGCGATTCCGGTGGCCCGCGCGGCCAGCGAGTCGGCGATTCACCTTGCCCAGGGCGGTACCACGCTGGCCGGGCTGCTGCTGGTCACCGGCAGTGAGCAGGAGCGGCCCAAAAACCCGGCGAGCTTCCGCCGCTGGCTCAACCCGGTCAACGCCGCCGCGGTCACCGCGCTGGTGGCCGGAACCTTCTCGGCCAGCAGGGTTTTGCGCCTGCCCGACCCGACCCCGCAACCGCTCACCGCCTGGCACGCGCTGGACCCGGAGATCGTGTACTCGCGGCTGGCCGGCGGCTCGCGGCCGTTGGCCGTCGAAACGCTGACCCCATCCTGGCGTCGCCGCCTCGACGACCTGTCTTACAGCCCACCCTTCGCGGGCCTGCGCGCGCCGCTGCACAACCTGGCGCGCCTGGCCGCGGCGACGCGGGTCGAGCTCTCCGATCCGCTGACCCCGATTCTGGCGGTGGGAGCCGCCGCATCGGCCATCGTCGGCAGCAACATCGACGCCCTGCTGGTGGGCGGTGTCATGACCGCCAACGCGATAACCGGTGGGGCACAACGGTTGCGGGCCGAGGCGGCGGCCGCCGAGCTGTTCGCCGAGCAGGACCAGCTGGTGCGCCGCGTCGCGGTCCCCGCCGTGGCCACCACCCGGCGCCGCCTGGAGGCGGCCCAGAACGCCACCCGCACGGTCACCGTCTCCGCCAAGTCGCTGCGGCCCGGCGACGTCATCGACCTGGCCGCCCCGGAGGTGGTGCCGGCCGACGCGCGCCTGCTGGTGGCCGAGGACCTCGAGGTCGACGAGTCGCTGCTCACCGGGGAGTCGCTGCCGGTGGACAAGCAGGTGGATCCCGTCGCCGTCAACGACCCCGAGCGAGCGAGCATGCTGTTCGAGGGCAGCACGATAGTCGCGGGCCGCGCTCGCGCGATCGTAGTGGCCACCGGCGTCAATACCGCTGCGCACCGGGCGATTTCGGCGGTCGCCGACGTCGAAACGGCGGCCGGGGTCCAGGCCCGGCTGCGCGAGCTCACTTCCAAGGTGCTGCCGTTGACCCTGACCGGCGGTGCCGCGGTGACCGCGCTGGCGTTGCTGCGCCGCGCGTCGCTGCGCCAGGCCGTCGCGGACGGTGTCGCGATCGCGGTGGCCGCCGTACCGGAGGGGCTGCCGCTGGTGGCCACGTTGTCCCAGCTCGCCGCCGCTCAGCGGCTGACGTCGCATGGGGTGCTGGTCCGCTCGCCGCGCACGATCGAGGCGCTGGGCCGGGTCGACACCGTGTGTTTCGACAAGACCGGCACGCTCACCGAGAACCGGCTGCGCGTCCTGTGCGCGATGCCGCACGATGCTCGCCCGGGCGATCCCTTCCCCGAGGCCGAGGATCCGCGCTCGGCCGCGGTCCTGCGGGCGGCGGCCTGGGCGTCCCCCCAGCCCCAGGACGGTCAGGGCCACGCGCACGCCACCGACGAGGCCATCATCACGGCGGCGAGTTTCCTTCTCACCAAGAACAATTCGGGGTGGCAGCTGCTTGCCGAGGTGCCATTCGAGTCCAGTCGTGGCTATGCCGCCGCGATCGGCACCCTGAGCGCCGACGCCGGCAAGCCGATGCTGATGGTCAAGGGCGCTCCCGAGGTGGTGCTGCCCCGCTGCCGGTTCGCCGACCCGGAAGCCGACCGCGCGCACGCGGAATCGGTGGTACACAGCCTCGCAGAGCGGGGCTTGCGGGTGCTGGCGGTGGCCCGGCGCCCGTGGCCCAACGGGACCACTCACGACGAGGACACCGATGTCGACGCCGTCGACACCCACGCGCAGGAGCTCGAGCTGCTGGGCTACGTCGGTCTGGCCGACACCGCACGGGCATCGTCGCGCCCGCTGATCGAGGCGCTGGAGGCCGCCGGTCGCGAGGTGGTGCTGATCACCGGAGACCACCCGATCACGGCTCGGGCGATCGCCCGTCAACTGGGACTGCCGGCGGATGCCCGCGTGATCACCGGCGCCGAGTTGGCCGGTCTCGACGAGGACGCCGCCGCCAAGGTCGTTTCCAACGTCCAGGTGTTCGCCCGCGTCAGCCCGGAGCAGAAGGTGCAGATCGTGGCCGCGCTGCAGCGCTGCGGTCGGGTGACGGCGATGGTCGGCGACGGCGCCAACGATGCCGCCGCCATCCGGATGGCCGACGTGGGCATCGGCGTGAGCGGCCGCGGTTCGTCGGCCGCTCGTAGCGCCGCCGACATCGTCCTGACCGATCGCGATCTGTCCGTGCTGCTCGACGCGCTGGTGGAGGGCCGCAGCATGTGGGCCGGTGTTCGCGACGCCGTCACGATCCTGGTCGGTGGCAACGTCGGCGAGGTGCTGTTCACCATCATCGGGACGGCGTTCGGCCAGGGCCGCGCACCGGTGGGAACCCGTCAGCTGTTACTGGTGAACCTGCTCACCGACATGTTCCCCGCCCTCGCGGTTGCCGTCACGTCGCAGTACGTCGAACCCGACGAGGCCGAGTACGAAACCGAAGAACAGGCCGAAAGGGCCCGCGCCGCACACCGACTCGCGGTGCTCACCGGGCCCACGCCGTCGCTCGACGCCCCACTGATGCGCCAGATCGTCACCCGCGGCGTCGTCACGGCTGCGGGTGCGACCGCCGCCTGGACGATTGGGCGCTGGACTCCGGGAAGTGAACGTCGCACGGCGACAATGGGTTTGACTGCGCTGGTGACCACGCAGCTGGCCCAGACACTGCTGACGCGCCAGCACAGCCCGCTCGTCGTGGCGACCGCGCTGGGCAGCGCGGGGGTGCTGGTCGGCATCGTGCAGACCCCGGTGGTCAGCCAATTCTTCGGGTGCACACCGCTGGGACCGGTCGCCTGGTCGGGCGTGATGGGAGCCACCGCCGGTGCCACCGCGATCTCGTGGCTGGCACCCAACTGGCTGAACAAGGCCATCGGTGTCATCCAGCCCGACGGCGAGGACGAACACGGACCGGACGCCTAGGTCGCCAATTCCTTTCGGATGACCTTGCCGGCGGGATTACGCGGAATGCTGTCGACGACGTGGATGTCGCGGGGCTGTTCGAAGCGAGAAACCTTGTCCTTCAAGTATTCCCGTAACGCCGTCACATCGATCTGACGCTCGGCACGGGCAACGATGAACGCCGCCAGCCGGCGGCCGAACTGCTCGTCGGGCACCCCGACAACCGCGTTCTCGGCGACGTCGGGATGCGCGGCGAGCGCGTTTTCCAGCGCACGCGGATACACGTTCTCACCGCCCGACACGATCATGTCGTCCTCGCGGCCGACGATGTACAGCCGACCCGAGTTGTCCAGATAGCCCATGTCCCCGGTGCTGGTCATCCGGTCGATGACGGTCTTGTCAGCACCGCCGATATAGCCCTCGGTCGTCAGCTCGCCGCCCACGAAGATGCGGCCGGTCACCCGCGGCCCGACGGCTCGCCCGTTTTTGTCGAAGATGCGAACCGGGCATCCCGCGACGGGCCTTCCCACCGTGTCCGGGGCATGACGCAACTCGAAAGGTGTTGCCAGGGCGCCGATCCCAACCTCGGTGGAACCGTATCCGTTGTAGAGGATCTCGCCGTAGGAGTCCATGAAGCGTCTCGCGAGGCTCGGGTCGAGCCGATCGCCGCTGGATATCACGACCTGTAGCGACAACGGGTTTCGCATCCGGACCCGTTTCGGCAGGTCCAAGATGCGCGCCAGCATGATGGGGACCACGCTGAGCGCATCGGCACGCTGCAGCGATGCCTGGGCAAGCGTCGCCTCGGCATCAAAGCGCCGATGCGTCAGTACCGTGCCGCCCAGGCTGATCGTGAGCATCAGCATGCCCAGGCCAAGGCCGTGAAACATCGGTACCGCCACCGCGATTCGCGACCCGACGCGCAGCCCGGTGCGTTCGAGAATCGTCATGCCGACGCCGACGCCCGAACTCATCCGCGGCATCCGCGGGACGCCCTTGGGCACACCGGTGGTACCCGAGGTCAGCAGGATCAGTCGCCCGGACTCGACGACGCGTGGACGCCGCACGCCCGGCTGACTCTGCACCCTCGCCGGATCGACCACGCCCACCGACGGTGCGGCTTCTGCGACTCGATCGGTAAATTCGTCGTCGCAGAACATGTTTCTGACCTGGTGCGAACCCAGCGCACCCGCGAGAGCGGTGCTGCGAAACTCCGTGTTCACCAGCACCACGTCGGCTCCGACCAGGGACGCGGCGAACACGGACGCCGCGAAGTCACGGCCGTTGCGGCACATGATCCCCACCGCCTCGCCCGGTCCGGCACCGTCGCGGACGAGCTCGTGCGCGAGCGCCTCGGTTTTGGACTGCAGCTCTCGGTAGCTCAGCGCCCCGTCGTCGTCGATGATCGCCGTGCGTTCCGGCCAGCGCGCCGCCGCGACAGCCAACAGCGTGGACAGGTTGGTGCCGCCGCGATATAGCTCGCGGATCAGCCGCAGCACCGCGATCGGGGTGGGCACAATGAGCAGCCGTGACGACACCAGGGCCCGGGCCGTCGTGGCGACCACTCCGTCGGTCATCCCCGGTCCTTTCGCCCGCGCGAATCGGCGAAATACCGGCTGGCCAGCGAACGATGCCACAATCGGGCCGCCCAATCGGCGGGACCTGCCAGCAGCACCGAAGCCAGCTCCGCCGGAAAGACCCAGGGCGGCTCATTGGTGCGCGGGCGCTCGATGATCGCCTTGGCGATGGCGTCGGCGGCCTGGCCGGGCGACAGACCGGGAAGGCGGCCCAGGATCGGCGTCGGGGCGATCATCCGGGTTCGAACCAGGGCGAAGTAGACCGACGTGACGTCCACCCCGTCGGCGTGCAGTTCCGGCGCCACGCTGCGCAGCCAGCGATCGAAGGCGCCCTTGGACGCCTGATACGCGCCCCATTGCGGCCCCGGCACCACGCGCACGCCGACGCTCGACACGTTCACCACGAGGCCCCCGCCGTTTTCCCGCATGGCCGGCAGCAGTCCCAGCAATAGCCAGATCGGTCCCAGGTAGTTGATGTCGATGGTGCGCTGGAAATCGTGGGGGCGGTCGTACTGGTGGTGCAGCGAACGGCGCAGCGATTTACCGGCATTGCTGACGACGATGTCGAGCGGGCCGTGGTTCTCGGTGATCTGCTTGGTCAGCGCGTGGACGGCGTCCTCGTCGCTGAGATCCGTCGGGTAGGCGACGGCGTGCCCGCCGCCGGCATTGATCGCCGCGGCAAGGTCGTCGAGCCGTTCCACCGAGCGGGCGACGACCAGCACCGTCGCCCCGGCCGCGGCCAGCCTGCGGGCAGTCGCCTCCCCGATTCCATACGAGGCGCCGGTGACCAGCACCGTCTTGCCCGAAACCGCGGCACGCAGTTTGTCGGGATCGCCCACCCGCGCCGGGTTGGCCAATCGGTCCGTCGCCGTCTTAATGGCCTGGCCTATCAAGTTCACCTTCACACCGCATTCACCGAGATGGCGTGCCGAGTCCTGGTGCAGCGCTGCTTTCCCAACGCTGTGCGACTCGTAACCTACAGCTACCAGACCACCCTTACCGGGCGAACGCCCGGTACCGCTCCGAGCGGCGATCGGCACCTCCGACTTATTGCAAATGATTTTCAATACCGCCTCCGCCCCGGTACAGTGCTTGTCGACAATGATTTTCAATAACCGTGGGCGGGAGGCGTCATGTCCAAGCATTGTCAGGTCACCGGCCGCACCGTGAGTTTCGGTAAATCGGTGTCGCACTCGCATCGCCGAACCTCGCGACGGTGGTGGCCCAACATTCAGATCAAGACGTATTACCTGCCGTCGGAGGGCCGGCGCATCACGCTGCGGGTCAGCGCCAAGGGCATCAAGGTCGTCGACCGCGACGGCATCGAAGCCGTTGTCGCGCGCCTGCGCCGAGAAGGTCAGCGAATCTGATGGCGCGCAACGAGATTCGCCCGATCGTCAAGCTCCGCTCCACGGCCGGCACCGGCTACACCTACATCACCCGCAAAAACCGGCGCAACGACCCCGACCGGCTCACGCTGCGCAAGTACGACCCGGTGGTCCGCCGCCACGTCGAGTTCCGGGAGGAACGCTGAATGGCCAAGAAATCCAAGATCGTCAAGAACGACCAGCGTCGCGCGATCGTGGCCCGCTATGCGGAGCGCCGCGCCCTGCTCAAACAGATCATCCGTTCTCCGGCAATTGATCCCGATCAGCGTCTGGCCACACAGGCGGCGCTCGCCCGCCAGCCTCGCGATGCCAGCGCGGTGCGGGTACGCAACCGCGACTCGGTCGACGGTCGTCCCCGCGGGCATCTGCGCAAGTTCGGGCTGTCCCGGGTGCGGGTGCGCGAGCTGGCCCACGCGGGGCAACTTCCCGGCGTACGAAAGGCGAGTTGGTAGATGGCCGCCAACAACAGCCATCCGAGCCGTACCCAGCCGGTCGAGACAAAGGAGAACCTGCTCAGCAGCCTTGGTATCAAATACGTTGACTACAAGGATATTACGACGCTGAGAATGTTCCTCTCCGAACGGGGCCGGATCCGATCCCGCCGGGTCACCGGCCTGACGGTGCGCCAGCAGCGGCAGGTGGTCACCGCGATCCGAAATGCCCGCGAGATGGCGCTGTTGCCTTACATCGCCGGCTGCTAGTCCCGGATGAAACCCTTGTTGCGCATCAGCACGTCGGCCAGGAATCCGTCGTGCGGGATCTCGGGCGCGCCGTAGAACGTCGGGTGGTTTCCACGGTAGACGTTGCTGATGGTCGGGTCGCCGAGCACGCTGTCGATCAAGTCGTCGTCGCCGGTGATCACGTTGATCACCAACGATTGTCGCAGGGGCGTCAGGCCGTCGGCGCGCGACCACGGCGACACCCACACGCACGGGAACGCCAGTTCGACGTTGAGCTTGTCGACATCCGGCTCGGCCAGCAGATGCACGGCCGGACGCAGGGCGGCGTAGCCGTCACCCACCGCGGCGACGACCTGATCGGCGCCGAGCAGCGCGGTGGTGCCGGCGGCCTTGGTTGCCAGATAGGCGGCCAGCGCCTGCGCCTTGTCGACGGGTTGGGTAGGCAGGATCGCCCGCTCGTCCTCGGTGGGCAACGGCTCGATCGTCGCCAGCCGGTCGGCGATCGCGGCGGCCAGCGGGGCCGGATCACCCTCATAGAGCACCGCGGTGGTGTTGACGCATGCCATACCACCAAGATTCGCGATCGAGTCGACGATCAGGTCGAGGTAGTCACGCCAATCGCGATCGGCGGTGATCAGGATCTTGGCCCGGCCCGGTCCGTTCACCATCACCGTCGGATCGACGGCATACTTGTCGACGACGTCCTGGCCGCCGTACACCATCGCCAGGTCGGCGCAGCGGATGATCTCGTCGGCTGCTCCGTGATCGGTGGGCAGGAAGACGACATCCTCGGCCCGAAATCCGGCTTGGCGCAGGGCACTAACCAGTCGGTGTCCGGTGAACGGCTCGCGCCGGGACGGGCGCACCGCGACCCGGTAGCCCAGGGCGAGCGCTTGGGGCCACAGGCCGTGCACGCCCGGGCCGTTGCCCGCGGCGTGCACCGCGAATATCTCGCCGCGCCGCGTCCAGACCGCACTGCCGGCACGGGTGCGTTCCTCGCGCCAGTCGCGGGCCGCGCCGATCGGCTGGGCCGGGTGCACCGCGTCGAAGGCGTGCGCAACGGCGGCTGCGACGTTGCGGGCCCCGGTGCGGGTGACCACGATCGGTACGCCCGAAATCCGGCTGGCCAGTTCGACATAGGCGTCGAAGCCCAGGCCGCCGATCTCCGCGGTACGGAAGATGTCGGCCGCGGCGGCCAATGCGTTTTCCCGCTCGGCGACCGGCAGCGGCGCGACCTTGCGCTGCGCGCCGATGGCGCGCGACACATAGAGCGCAGGTACCAAACTCAGCTCGGCGACCGGCACCCCTGCCGTGGTAGCGACGACCTCTCGATTGCGGGCCCGGTACTCGCCGCTGGGTCCGAGCGCGTCGAGCAGCACCAAATCGGCTGTCATGCTCGGGTTTTCGCCGGGCACCTCAGTACACGCCCTCGATGACTGCCTCGCCCTCGAAAGTGGCGACCGGCCGTACCGCGCTGACCGAATCGCTGAGTTGCCCCGCGGGCCCCGGCATCCGGATCGCCATGTCGCGTTCCAGGTTGTTCGGCAGGAACATGCCCTTGCTGACGTGGTTCATCACCACCTGGCCCAGCTGCCCGTAGGGCACTTGTTCTCCGGTGTCGGGATCGATCACCCAGAACACCACGTACGGTGTCCGCGGATCGAAAACGAATGTGTCGCCCTCGATTCGGGTGACCGCCTGCGACAGAATCATCGTGCTGCCGAAGGCCATCGTGATCGTCGTCTCGGGGAAGATGTCGCGCAACAGGTCCAGCGTGTCGGCGTCCACGTGCGCGCCGCTGAGCAACAGATAGCGAATCTTGGCGTTCACCAAGTCCACCAGGTCGTCGTTGCGAGCGATCGCCTCGAGCAGCGGCGGAGTGGCATGTAGGTTCGCGACGTTCTGCGTTTGCAGCACATGGACCGCCTGCTCGAGGACGTGGTCGACGTAGGCGGCGACTTCTCCGGCGGCATTGCGCGCGGCAATCTTCTTCACCCAGCGCGGATCGATGTCGATCGCGTGAAACGCCGAGCCGAGCCGCTCGGCGACCAGCCGTGAGAAGAAGCCCACGCCGTGCGGGCCGCTCGGCATCAGGCACAAAAAGCCCCGGCCGCGCTGAAAGCCGCCGGTGGCGAAGTCCTCGGTCTGCCATTCGACGATCTGGGCGACCCAATCCGGAAGCTGTGCAGTACGTTTCGGAGCTCCGGTGGTGCCACCGGATTCGAAAACCTGCGGCACCGGCGGCGGCGAGCCGTATCCGCGCGGGATCAGATCCTCGACCGGCACATTGCGCAGCTCACCGAGCAGATTGGGAAACAGCCGCAAATCGGTGAAGGTCTTGACGTCCGTCAATGGATCGAAGTCCAGTTTCTCGGCGGTCCGGAGCCAAAAGGCGGAGCCGGTGTCCGCACCGAAGTGCCACGCGATCGCCGCCCGCAAGTAAGCCTCGGGGTCGTCGACCGGTGCCGATCTCGGGACGTCCAACAACGAAAAGTCGATATCGGCCATGCCCTCGATCCTGTCCTATGCCGGTTCCGGCCGCCACGCAGGCTCGGGCCCCACCGGGCATACAAAGACTGAACGTTAGCCCATCGCGCAGCGAATTCTGCGTGGCCGCAAGGTTTTTAGCGGGCCCCCTGGGTGCTGCCCGCACTGCGCAGCCAGGCCGTCATCGCCTCGTTGAAGGCCGGATAGATGTCGCGGTAGGTGCCGTCGCGTTCGGCGTAGCGGAAGTTCTTGACGCGCTCCACGACGATCTCCTCGGCCAGCGGCTCCGTCCGCAACAGGGACATCGTCTCCGCGACATACTCATCCAGCGGCATCGCCCTCGGGTCGAATCCGCGCTCGCCGCCCTGCAGCGCGGTCTGCACGTGTGGCGGAATGATCTCGATGACCTGGATCGCGGTATCACGAAGCTGGAAGCGCAGCGACTGCGTGTAGGAGTGCAACGCGGCCTTGGAGGCGCAATAGGTCGGCGTGAGCGCACTCGGCATGAAGGCCAGGCCGGACGTCACGTTGAGGATCGTGGCACGCGGCTTTCTGAACAGCGCCGGGAGCAGGGCCGAGGTGAGCCGGATCGGGCCGAGCAGGTTGATCGCGATGCTCTGCTCCGCCAGGCCGACGTTGCTGGAGGTGAGGTCCTCGACACGCTGCGTGCCGGCGTTGTTGACCAAGACGTTGAAGTCCGGGTAGCGGTCCGTCAGCTCAACGGCGAACCGCCTGACGTCGGCCGCGTCGGATTGATCCAGCGACAGGCAGCCGATGCCGGGGTTGGCCTCGACGACGGCCTGCAGCAGCTCACGACGGCGGCCCGCGATCACTACCTGGTTGCCGAGCCGATGGAACGACTCCGCCAAACCGCGGCCGATTCCGGTGCCGCCGCCTGTGACCAGAACGGTATTACCCGTCATTTGCATCGGTTGTGCTCCTCACGCTGGGGCTGACGTAGCGGGATGCCTCAATATGCCTTGAGGTAACCACGAGTTTCCGCCTGAGTCACCACCCTCAGACCAAGTCGGATCAATATGCACGGTAGACATACCCGCTATGCAATATATTCATTTCACAAATAGGTAGCGCGCGGGCAGAGTCGAAGGGAGACAGAGCAATCCAACAGTGAGGAACGCCGATGCGCTACATCGCCTTGGAAGAAGCATTTTTCATCCCCGAGCTGGCCGAGCGTCAGCCCACCACGGAGCATCAGCAGCTGCAGCAGCGCATGACGACGGAATGGGCCCAGCGCTGTGAACTCCGGCTCCCCGACTTCGGCGAACACCGGCTGGCCGAGATGGACGATGCCGGCATCGACATCCAGGTGCTTTCGCTGACATCTCCCGGTCTGCAGGTCGACATCGACGCCGAACAAGCCTGTGACAACGCGCGCTTCGTCAACGACTACCTGGCGAAGGCCATCAGCGAAAATCCGGATCGCTTCCGCGGATTCGCGGCGTTGCCCTTGCAGGATCCCGCCGCGGCGGTGATCGAACTCGAACGCGCCGTCACCCAAGACGGATTCTGCGGCGCCCTGATCAACGACTGCATCACCGGACCCGGCGGCCGCTACCTCGATGCGCCCGAATACGACGAGCTGTGGGCGGCGGTGGAATCCCTTGGTGTGCCACTGTATTTGCACCCCGGCGCACCGCCGGCCGATCGCTGGCAGGTCATCGAGGGGCGGCCCGAGCTGTACGGCGCAACCTGGAGCTGGGCCGCCGAGGTCAGCGGGCATGCACTGCGAATTCTGTTCGGCGGCGTATTCGACCGCCATCCCGCGGCGACGATGATCTTGGGGCACATGGGCGAGTTTCTGCCGTTTCAGCGCAGCCGCATCGACTCCCGCTTCGCGTCGACGTCGCTCTCGGAAACCAGCACGTTGCGGCGCGCCCCGTCGGATTACCTCGGCACCAACATCGTCTTCACCAACAGTGGCGTGTTCTCCCCCGCGGTGATGCTCGGAGCCGTGCTGGAGGTCGGGGCCGACGCGTTGATGTTCTCCATCGACTACCCCTACGAATCCTCTTACGAAGCCGTCCAGGGATTCGAGCAGACGACGCTGTCCGCCACCGACCGGGAGAAGATCGCCCACGGCAATGCCGAACGGCTGCTGCGGATTTGATGCGAGCGGTCTAGCGCTGCGCGCACGGTCATGCTCCGGCGCGGTTGTGCAGCCGGCGCGGGTCGACGTCCGCCCGGCGCCACGCCGTCACCGCCCACGGCGTGTAGAGGAACCAGAGCGGAAACCGGTTGAGCACTGGATTCAGCCCTCGCACGACCGCCGCAAAGCGCTGAAACCGCTTCTCCTTCTTGGCATCCCACTCGAGCTGGCACACCTCGCGCATCTGTGGCGGCATAGTCCCGACCAATACCAGACGGGTGTAGGCGTTCAGCGGCGCGGATAGGACCTTCCAGATGCCCGTGGGTATCCAACGCGGTCCGGGAATCCCCTTGCGAATGTAGCCGGTGCCGTACAGGACGGTCTTGTGCGGAACGAACCGCTCGAGCATGTCGTCCCAATAGCTGACGAAGTCGGCGTAGGTCTGCGGCTGGCCGCGCCCGCTGACGCCGTAGAGGCCGTACCAGACCTTGCCTTCGTCGAAGATCTGCTCCTTCTCCGCGTCCGACAGCCGCCGGATGAACGTGTCGGTGTTGTAGATGACCTGGTCGACGAAAGTCGCGTGCGCCCAATAGAACAACTCGGGGTTCAGCGCGTGATACCGCGAACCGTCGCTGATCGTGCCCTTGATCGGTTTGTGGAAGTCGCGGACCTTGCGACCCCACTCGTGCGGGCGGTCGGAGTAGACGGTCTTCATCAACGGCGGCGCGGTTCGCTTGGCACGGCCCAACGTGTCGCTGAAGATCACCGAGTGATCGAGCACTCCCTGGGCAAGCTGCTCGATGCAGTTCTCCACACCGGCGACGCGCTGGAACCCGAAGAATTGCGTGCGGTGATCGCCGTAGAACTTCCAGATCAGGGAATCGGGCCCCAGCCGCGGCGCAGCCCCGGCGGTCTCGTCGCCAACCGGCTCCTCGACTAACACCGGGACCGCTTCCCGAACACCGGTGTCGAAGCGGGTTCCGGCCGTCGGGCCGGCCAACTGGTCGTTCTGGGCGGTCATGCCGGCCTCCCCTGAATCAGTGACACAAAGTTGTATCTTTGTTTCAACGTAGCATTCTGGCACCGACATTGCCGAGGAGGTCGTCATCCATGCGGGAACACGGCCTGGACGGCGCCCTCGTCGACGGCGGCGAAACCGACGATGCCCTCCTGGACACCGCGCGCGCGGTCTTCGAGACCTACGGCGTGCGCCGCGCGAACATGGAGGATGTCGCTGCCCGGGCCGGAGTCAGCCGCAGCACGCTCTATCGGCGTTTTCCCACCAAGGACGACCTGGTCGAACGGGTGGTCCGCCGCGAGGGCGAGCGCTTCTTCGCCACCTTGGACCGGGCCACCGCCGGCTGCAATCCGCAGGAAGCAGTGGTCGAGGCGTTCACGCTGGGTGTGCGCCTGGTCCAGGACTCCCCGCTGTACTCGCGCATCGTGGAAAGCGAACCCGAGCTGCTCGGGCTGTTCTCCCGGTCGCACGTCTTCCCGATCAGCCAGTTCGCCGCCGGGATCGCTCACACCCTGCGCAGATGCGGGGCGGGCATACCCGACGCCGACCTGGCCAACATCGCCGACGTGCTGCTGCGCGTGGCGCTCGGCATCATCGTCTTCCCCACCGATCGGCTCGACACCTCGGATCACACCGCCGTCCGGGAGTACGCCGGGCGCTACCTGGTGCCCATCATCGGCGGCTTGGCCCCGGGTTTGTCGTAGCCCTGCATTAGCCTGGTGACGTGGCGCCGGTTCCGCGGACCCGGTACGCCAGTTGCGGCGAACTCGACATCGCCTATCAGGTCTTCGGCGATGGCCCGATCGACTTGCTGGTGCTGCCGGGCCCCCTCATTCCGATTGACTGTGTCGACAGTGAGCCGTCGATGTACCGCTTTCATCGACGGCTGGCGTCCTTCAGCCGCGTGATCCGGTTCGACCAACGTGGGATCGGCATGTCGTCGCGGGTTCCCTCGTTGGACATGATCGGACCCAGGTCCTGGGCGCAGGACGCGATCGCCGTGATGGACGCGGCCGGGTGCGATCGGGCGACGGTGTTCGCCCCGGGGTTCACCTCGTTGGCCGGGCTGGTGCTCGCCGCCGAATTCCCCGAGCGGGTTTGCAACCTGGTGATCTTCAACGGCGGGGCGAGAACGCTGCGTGGTCCTGACTACCCGATTGGCAGCGACGAGGTGGAGGCCCAGCCGTACACGACGGTGGGGGTCGAGCCGGACGCCGTCGAGAAGGGCTTCGACATGCTCGGCATCATTGCGCCCTCGGTTGCCAGCGACGAGGCATTCCGCGCGTGGTGGGACCACTCCGGGAACCGGGCCGCATCCCCGAGCATGGCGCGCGTGGTCATCGAGACCATCCGGCGCTCCGACGTGCGCGACATCCTGCCGCGCATCACCACACCGACGTTGATCCTGCATCGCGACAATCCGGAGTTCAGCCCGATTGGCCACGCGCACTACCTGGCCGAGCACATCGCCGGGTCGCGTTTCGTGCAGTTACCGGGCGAAGATGCCCTGTACTGGACCGGCAACACGGCTCCGCTGCTGGACGAGGTCGAGGAGTTCATCACCGGCCTGCGCGGCGGCTCGGACGCCGAACGCCTGCTGACCACGATCGTGTTCACCGACATCGTCAGCTCGACCGAGCGGGCCGCCCTGCTCGGTGACGATCGCTGGCGCGATCTGCTGGACAACCACGACGCCATCGTGCGCCAGGAACTGCAGCGCTTCTCCGGCCGCGAAGTCAACACGGCCGGAGACGGATTCGTCGCCACGTTCAGCAGCCCGAGCGCGGCGATCGCCTGCGCGGACGCCATCGTCGACGCGGTTCGGGTGCTGGGCATCGAGGTGCGGGCGGGCATCCACGCAGGTGAGGTGGAGGTACGCGGCGGCGCGCTCAAGGACGACATCGCCGGCATGGCGGTGCACATCTGCGCCCGGGTCGCCGCGGCGGCGGGCCCGAGCGAGGTCTTGGTGTCGTCGACGCTGCGCGACATCGTCACCGGCTCACGGCACAGGTTCACCGACCGCGGCGAGACCGCGCTCAAGGGCGTTCCGGGCCAGTGGCGGTTGTATGCGCTGGTAAGCGAGCACGCGGTCGTCAGGCGTTAACCATGGCCACATCTCGCCGGGGCGAGGTGGCGTGCCGTCGCGCGTAGGCTGCTTTGGGGAGACTGGCCGCGTCGCGGCTCCCGGATCTCGGCGTACAGCTTGATATTTGATCGAAGGAGTACGCATGACCGATGTGCACGTTTCGCTGCCGCCCGCGTTGCGCCGAGCGCTGGATCTGCTTGCCGATCCGCCGGCGATTCCGGATGCCAGCAAGGGGTATCTCGATCTGCTCGGCGACGAGGACATCCCGAAGAACACCGGCCCGATCCAGGCGGCGTGGGCATCTCCCATCGGCTCAATGCTTTACGACAACGCGCAGGCTATCTCCCGACGGCTGATCGCCGCGCTGCAGCACCCCGCCGACTGGCTGGACATCCCGCCGGGCGGTACCGCGCTGGACGTGGGCTCCGGGCCGGGCACCGTCACGGCGTCGCTGGCACGTGCGGCGGGCAAGGACGGATTGGCCTTGGGCGTCGACATTTCCGAGGCGATGCTGGCCCGGGCCGTGCGCAACGAGGCAGGCCCACATGTCGGCTTCATAAGGGCTGACGCACAACGACTTCCGCTGCGCGACGACACCGTCGACGCGGTGGTCTCGATGGCGGTGCTGCAGTTGATTCCGGATCCGGCCGCAGCGCTGGCCGAGATGGCGCGGGTGCTGCGACCCGGCGGACGGCTGGCCATCATGGTCCCGACCGCGGGGCGTGCCGCGTGGGCGTGGCGGCTGCTGCCCAACATCGGCGCGCACATCTTCGGCGAAGACGAAATCGGCGACATCCTCGAAGACAACGGCTTCCTCAGCGTGCGGGTCAAAAACGTCGGCACGTTCCAGTGGGTGCGCGCCAAAAACGGCTGAGGTTCAGTCCCGTTTGAAAGCCGGGTGATTGCGCACCAGCAATGGCAACAGCGACTCGGGCGGCGCGATCCGGAAGAACGCCGCCGCGATCCGGTTGATCCGGCCCGGGACCACGACGGCTTTGCCCGCGGCCAGCCCGTCGATTCCCGCCTGTGCGACCTTGTCGGCGGAAATCCACATGATCCGCGGTAGGGCGGCCTCGGCTTCCTCCTTGCTGAAGCCCGCTGCTTCACCGAAGCCGGTATCCACCGGCCCGGGACACAGCGCGGTCGCGGTCACGCCGGTGCCACGCAGTTCGCCGCGCAGGCTATGCGTGTAGGACAACACGAACGCCTTGGCGGCGCCGTATGCCGCTTGGCCCGGCAGCGGTCCGAACCCGGCCACCGACGAAACGTTCAGCACGGCGCCCCGACCGCGCTCGACCATGCCGGGCAAAAGCCTGCTGCACAGATCGACCACGGCGGCCACATCGACCTCGACGAGGTTAACTTCTTGCTCGGGAACAGATTTCGCGACGAGGCCGAGGGTGGACAGCCCTGCGTTGTTGATCAGGATGTCCGGAGTCAGGCCGAGGGCGGCGATGCGGTCCGGCAGAGCAGCCCGCGCCGATCGATCCGACAGGTCGGCGGGCAGCGGGTGCGCGTTGGGGCCCAGGCGCCCGGCGAGCGCGCTGAGTCGGTCGGCGCTGCGGGCCACCAGCACGACCTGATAGCCGCGCCCCGACAGCATCTCGGCGAACTGCTCGCCGATGCCCGAAGACGCGCCGGTGACGATCGCGCCGCGATCGCTTCCCGGCGATGGAAGGGGCATACCGGGCCCTACCCGAGGCGCTGGGCGAGCATCGCGAGCTTGTCCATCGAATCGCGCAGCATCTCCGACGTCGTCGAATACGCCTTCTCCAACCGCTTCGGGTCGGTCAGCGCGGTGAAGTCGTAGGTGTGCGTGACGTTGGTCAGTGTGGAGTTGATCCCACTGAGCTCCCAGCGCCACAGGTGACCGGGCGGCGGCTTTCCGGGTTCGGCTGGGCGCCAAGCGATCTTGGTGCCTTCGATGAATTCCACGACGTGGTTCTCCCGCACTGCACCGTTGGTCAGCGTCATCTTGAAAACGTCACCGACCGCGCGGACGCGCTGCCCGGGAGCCGCCGAGGCGAGGTTGTTGTTGCCGTCCCAGCTCGGCTGGCTAGACGGCTCGGCGATCAATTCGAAGATGCGCTCGGCGCTGGCCGAGATGACGCGGGTGGCGCTCACAATGCCTTCGGGGTCCGTATCAGCCATACGCCAATCCAAACACGTCGCCTACGGCAATGGGGGCCGGCATTATGCCGACCCCCAAACCGGCTGAGGATCAATCGGCGCGGAGCAACTCGGCCGGCCCGGACAGCGCCGCCTTGTAGTGGCGGGTCATGTCGTCGGCCAGCACCTCGGCGTCACCGTTCTCGACGCCGGCGACGATCTGACGGGCCACGTCCCGCGGGTCGTTCTTCGGGACGTCGAACCCGGTGGTCATTTCGGTGTCGGTGTAGCCCAGGTGTACCGAGGTGACCAGCGTGCCCTGCTTCTCCAGCTCAACCCGCAAGGAGTTGCTCAGCGACCAGATGGCGGCCTTGGAGTCGCCGTAGCCGCCGAAGCCGCCCACCCAGGACAGCACCGAGCTGATGTTCACCAGCGCGCCCCCGCCGTTTTCGGCGAGGATCGGCGCGAACGCCTTCGCGACCCGCAGCGCGCCGAAGTAGTTGGTCTCGAAGACGGCCTGGACCTCCTCGATGTCGCTGTCCAGGAGCTTGGCCGCGCCGAGCACGCCCGCGTTGTTGACGACGATATCGGCGTCGGCTGCCGTAATAGCAAACGCCGCAACCGATTCCGGCTTCGTGACGTCGAGCGCGACGCTTACGACGCGAGGATCGGTGCTGGGCTTGGGTGTGCGCGCCGTGGCATAGACCTTGGCCGCGCCCCGGCGCAGGAACTCGTCCACGATGGCCTTGCCGAGTCCGCGCTGTCCGCCGGTAACCACGACCGTCGACCCCTTGATGTTGACCATGATCCGCACTCCTTGACTTAGGTGAAATAACTTTGATTCTGTCAAGTTAGTTGCTGCTTGCGACATAGTCAAGTAGCATTTGGTCATGTCTTCATGGTCTGCGTCACAGCGCTTCAAACTCGCGACCGCGCCCGGTGGACTGGGTTTGGTCCAGGATTTCCTCAACACGATCGACGTGAAGCGCGACAGCTCGGATCTACTGGACGACGCCACGCTCGCGCGGGACTGGGTGAGCGACGCGGTACGGACCTGGGCGGAGCTGCGCGGTGTGCCGGCCGACCCGCCTGCCATCACGGACGCGGATCTGCCGAAGCTTCGCGCCTTGCGCGCGGTGATCGCGCAGCTGGTGCGCGGCGAGGCGGCGGCCGGGACGGGCGCAGCGGCGATCTCGGCGTCGTTCGCCGTGTCCGAGACCGGCGAAGTCCGACTGGAACCCGCAGGCAGTGGCTGGCGCTGGCTGGCCTCGGCACTGTGGGGTGAGATCGTGCTGGGCCAACGCGACGGCACCTGGCGGCGGCTCAAGAGTTGCCATCACCAACCGTGCGTGTCGACCTTCTACGACCGCTCGAAGAACAACAGCGGCGTCTGGTGCAACGCGAAGACGTGCGGCAACGTCGCCAACCTGCGGGCCTCACGAGCACGGCGGCGCGAACGCGACCGCGCCGCGCAGGACAACCGACTCAGCCCAGCGCCGGCAACAGGTGCAGCAGGACGCGCGCCGAGCTGATCGCGACCTCCTCGACGAACTGGTTGAAATCGGCACCCGAGTCGGTGCCGGCCAGGTCGGACAGCGCGCGGATCACCAGCCAGGGGATGCCGAACGCCTCGCAGACCTGGGCCAGCGCACCGCCCTCCATGTCGATGGCCAGGCCCCCGAAATCGTCGTGCAACCGGTCACGGGTGGACTCGCAATGCAGGTACTGGTCGCCGGTCAAGATGGTGCCGTAGCTGATCCGCGGCGGCGTGCCGGTGCCGCCCGCCGCCGGTGGCAACACCGGAAGGACGAATCCCTCGAGACTGCGTCTGACGCGGTCGAAGAGTTCGGGTTCGACCGGATAGCCGAAACGCTCGGTCGCGTTGATGAACGGGACGTGCCCGGGCTGGTAGGGCGCCAGCTGCTCGTCTTCGATGACCCCGAAGTCGTGCTGTACCACCCGGTCGGCGATAACGATGTCACCGATGCGCAACCGCGGATTCAGTCCACCCGCGACACCGGTGAAAATGATTGTGTGGCAACGGAATCGATCGGCCAGCAGCGTCGCCACCAGACCGGTGTTGACCTTGCCCATGCCGGCCGCGGCCAGGACGACCCGCTGCGCATCGAGTTCGCCGGTATCGAAGGTGATCTGCGCGATCTGTTCGCGCCGCGCCCCGGACAGCGCACTGCGCAGATAATCCGACTCTTGCGGGATCGCACAAATGACGCCGATCGTCACCGCGCTCCGGTGGGGGGCAACTCGAACTCCAATCGCCGGCCATTTGGCTCTGGTACCGCCGGCGATTCTATCGACCCGGTCAGGGTGTCAGCAGCGCTCCGCACCCCTGCGCATGACGCGTGATTCGTCTCCCTGCCCGCGCGGCCTGTTCCTCAGCACAAGATTCAGCGCATCGCAGGCGCGAGCCTTGATCGGGGCAACTACATCGAGGTTGGTAGAGCTCTGGTTGATCAAGGTCTGCAGTGTAGGCACAGTCTCGACCCCTCCTTCGCCGGCCTAGTCAGCCGACTCGTCAATTTCACCGCAGCTGTTTTACAAGTGTGCAGCAAGCGGGTAAACGCAGTGATAATCCGGCTTGTGTCGTAGCGCACATTCCCGGGCATTTATTCCCGTCACCACGTCTGTGACCAGCACTAATCCGGTCTACGGCGCAGCAACGCGGGACCCACGGCATCGTGGTGCCCTGGCGATAACGGTTAGCTTCACGCTGGCGAAAATGTCGCTGCCACAAGGGAAATCCCCTAAGCCCAACGCTGGGCAGCTCCAGTCTGCCACATCCGCCGGCAGTACGCCGCCAGCGGACTGTTAGGTTGCCTATATGTCTGACGAGATACTCTGCATGGACTACCGCCGGCTGGAATCGATCTACGGCCCGCTGGCCGAATCGGTCCGTCGGCTCATCGATCTCAGCATCCGGACCGAAGCGGACCCCGCGACCGTAGCGGCGGCAAAGGCCAAAATCGACAGTGCCGCAGACGAATTGAGCGCATCGGTGCGACCGGGGACCTTTGGCGTGCACACGATGCCGGACGGCGACACCGTCGCATGGGGCAATGCGGTGGTCGGTCTGCGCAACGCGGTTGCCCCACCGCTGGTGCTGCATCATGAAGCCGACGGACTGGTGTGGTCAGAGTTCAATCTCGGTGCGGCATACGAAGGTCCGCCGGAGCATGTGCACGGCGGGGTGTCTGCCCTGATCCTCGACCACGTGCTGGGGGCGACGGCGCACCAGCCGGGCCGACCTGCCTATACCGGCACCCTGACCTTGCGTTACCGGCGCCGCACGGCGCTCGGCCGTCCGCTGCGGGCCGAAGCACACATCGACCGCATCGAAGGGGTCAAGACGTTCTCCGTCGGTCACATCGCCGACGCGGACGGTGTCACCGTAGAAGCCGAGGGCGTGTTCATCACCCCGAAGGCGTGAGCATCACGTCGTCATAGCGGCCCGCTCGACGTCGAGGAGCTGCTCACCGCGTCGTTCCTCGTCGTAGGCTTTGCGACCACCGCGCACGCCGAACAGGCGTTTGGAGACCACCAGGTAGATCACCGCCAGGATGTTGATGCTGAAGGTGACCGCCCGCGTCATCGTGATGCCCTTGGCCAGGTCATGGATCTCCAACGGCAAGAACACCGAGGTGGCGATCACCGCGAAGTATTCGCCCCAGCGCTTGAGTAACCACAGGCCGACGGCCTCGAGCAGCTCGACCAGAGCGTAAGCGGTCAGCATCAGGGTCAGCAGCGCCAACGTGGAAGGTTTGGCGGCCAACGCCTTTTCCAGCTCGTGCACGAGCGTCATTTGGTCGACCTTGAACCCGGCGGCCCGAAAGATCGGCAGGTCGCGATCGAGGGTGGCCTGGATGGATCCTCGTGCGCCGCGGAACGTCCACACCGCGTACGCCGCGAGCGCGATCACCACCGCCCGGAACACTCGCTCGACCGCGAGGGCGCGAATGATGATGGCCTGCCGTAAAGCCTTGCCACGCATAATCATCGGGGCGTCCTCGGCGTGGCCCCGGCCATGAGGTGCGCCGACGACGAACTCCCCGCAGCGCAGGCACCGCCACACTTCGCCGAGTCCGGTCGTGCCACGGAGCCGCTCGGCAAGTCCCTGCTCCTCGGGCGCGTATGTCACATGGCCTGCGAGCGCGCAGGTGACCAACTCCCAGCGGTTGATGCCGCGATCTTTGCGCATGGCCGATCATTCAACGCGGGCAGCAAACGACGCAAGAGGGCGCCCGCAGATGTCAGAACCGCGGCCGGCTGCGCGGACGTCGCGGTACCGGGCTCACCGCGCCGAGCAGTGCGGTGAGCTCGGCGATGGCGATATCGTCGATATGGCCGACGGCGGCGACGATGTCGTTCTGTAGCGCGCCATCGCAGAACGGTTCGGCGAGCCATCCGAACTTGTCCACCACCCGAGACCACGTCATCGGCCGGGTCGGTGATCCCTCGTAATCGCTTTCCTCGCGGCTGAATTCCCGCCCGTCGCAGGTGCGGACATGCACCCGCGTCGCGGTGCGGTGCGGATAGTTTGCGGTCAGGTCGGCCGCCGCGACGACGTCCACTCGCGCCAACAGCTCCTGCACGTCGGGGCGCAGAACACGTTCGTTCTCCAGCTGTTCGGGGCCCACTCCCCCGTCGAGCAGCGCGACGGCGCTGAGGTACTTGAGGTTGTAGTCGGCCTGTTCCTTGGTCTGCGGGTGATCCTTGTCGCCGTAAGCTCCCCCGCCGGCGATGTCGTACGCGGTCTGAAATACCTCGATCGTCACCCGCGCGACGTCGTCGCCGCGCAGCTTGTTGTCCGTCCGGATCGCCAAGAGCGCGTCGATGATGGCCTGTCCGTGGATCAATGCGCAGTACTGCTTGAGATAGGTCTGGTCGACTGCCGTCAGTCCGCGGTCGGAGGTGTTGAAATCGATTGGCTGATCAAAGAGTTGGACGAGTCCGTTCGGGCCTTCGAACAACAACTTGGGCCCGGTGATCCCACGGCCGGCCAATATCGTCGTGTAGACCGCGCGCATGGCGGTGATGGCCGGGGAGATGCCCTTCCAGTTCGAGACCGGCTCAGTGTGGACCACGGCCAGCGAGACGTTGTCGGTCGCGGCGGAGGAGATCGCGTGCGCGGTGCGCTCGGCGTCCAGGCCCAGCAACTTCGCCGATCCGGCCGCGACCGACATCGCCAGCTGCAGCGCGTGGTTGAGGCCGCGCGCCATCACCGGAACCTGTGCGCTGAAACGACATTGGACCTCGTAGGCGACCGCGAGGGCGAGCAGGAAGTCGGCCCCGGTAGCGCTGACATGCTCGGCCACCGCCAGCACCGCACCGAAGTTGTCGGCCGGGTGACACAGGCCGCCCACGGTCAGATACGTGTCGAGCAGGTCCGGATAGCGCACCAGCACGGCGTTGAAGAAGGCGGCCTGGTCCACCGAAGCGCGACCGCCGCCGACGAGTGTCGCCGAGGCGGCACCGCTGAACTGGCCGGTGTGCTCGCGGATCGTCGGGATCAGTTCACCGTCGAGCGAGCCGATCGCACAGGCGATGCTGTCGAGCACGTTACGTTTGAGCAAGGCCCGCGAGTGTGCGCTCAAATCCGATGGCTTTGCACCGACGACAAATCGGGCAAGATCGTCCACAACGTGGCTGTGCCCCATGTCTTCTCGTCCTTCCGCAGTTGACTCCCAGTCAAGCGCGGCGACGATCCACCGTCCAGGACCAGTCGCCTACGTGTGTTCGACTCAGCTTCTTAATGCTGCTCAGCGCCGTCGAGCACGCTCCTGTGGGGGTCGCCGGAGGGGATCCACCAATGTTCGGCCGGCGGCGTCCGCCAACGTCGGCTGTCCGCCACCCTCAGCAACGACTCGACGATCTGCAAGACTCCCACCCGGTCCTCGGTTTCACGGTGCACCAGTGACCACGTCCAGAGTGGCAGTGGGTCTGCGACGGGACGTCGGCCCAGGCTGGGTGGCGTTATCGCGGTGTGCCGCTTGGGCGAAGCGAGAACCGCGGCTGCGATCCGGCGCACATGGACGTAGAACGCGTCGCCGGTGATGCCGCCGTCGTCGATCCGGACGACGCGTGCTCCGGTTGCCGCCGCGAACTCCCCGGCGAAGCGATTCCACGAAGACCAGGCCGACTCGTCGGCATCGAGCAGAACCGTAAGACGCCGCGCCGCAATGGGGTCCGCTGAGCTCACACCGGGAAGCACCGCGTGCAACGGCTCGGCGTAGACCAAGCATGTCGTCAGTCCACGCTCCCTGGCCTGCTGCGCGGTCACCCAGGTCAGCGCGAGATCAAGGCTGCCCTCTGCCACGCGATCGGCCTGCACGTGTGACGGCAGCACCCATTCGTCGAGTCGCAGTGACCCGGCCGGCCCCAGCACGGTGACGATGTCGTCGGGCAACCAACTGACGTAACCGAGCCGCACCGGAGCGCTCTCGGCGGCCACCCGCTGCAATCGAATTTTGGCGTCGTCGGCCAGAGCCAGCATTCGGCGCGCATCCGGCAACAGGGTGCGCCCGGCTTCACTTAACCGGACGCTACGCCGGTCCCGCACGAACAGGTCGACCCCCAATTCGCGTTCCAGCGCAATGATCTGTTGCGACAGGGCAGGCCCTGAGATGTGTATCCGATTGGCGGCCCGGCCGAAGTGCAACTCCTCGGCAACCGCCACGAAGTAGCGCAGCTGCCGCAGTTCCATGCGACCAGCATAGGCGGGTCTACCTGCGGTAGGAGTCGCAACTTACCAGTGATTGGAAGGGTGTCGTGGACTTGTCCGCTCGCCGGCGATTGGCTGGGTTAAACAGCCGCGATCGAAGGAGAAGCGCAGTGCGACTTCCACTGCTGCCACCGACCAGTTTGACCACCACGCAGCAAGCCCTCTACGCGGACATGCGGGCCGTAATCGACAGCGGCTTCGGCGACCTCGTCGCGTACCGCGGTGACGGCGCACTGATCGGGCCATTCAACGGCTGGTTGCACTTTCCCCAATTCGGCTCGCCAGCATGGGCGTTCAACCGATCGCTGTGGGACCACAGCGTGCTGCCCGGCAGCGTCCACCAACTGGTCATCCTGGTCACGGTTGCCAAGTTCGGTGCCCGTTATGCGATCTACGGGCACGAGTACTTCGCGCAGCGCGCCGGCCTGGCCGAGCAGAAGATCGCGACGATCAGCGCGGGCGAACGTCCGACCGACCTGACCGATGACGAACGCGCCGCCTACGACATGGCAGCCGCGCTCAACCGCGGCGGCGTCCTTCCCACGGCGACATACCGTTGCGCCGCTGGACGTTTCGGTGATTCGGGAGCTGCCGAGATCGTGTTTCTGGTGGGTTGCTTCTCGATGGTCGCGGTAACGCTCAACGCTTTTGACGTTCCGGTACCGGGCTCCGACGAAACTTAGCGCGCCCCCCGGGAAGCGCTGCGCTCCTCGAGATCGACCACCGCCGGATGTTGCTGGGCTTCGCTGATCGTCGTGGTTTCCGCGGTGAGCTTGTTGCCGATGACCTGGATCTGTCGTGCGCTCAGCGGAGACAGCGGATGCACGGCGAGCATCATGGCGACGTGGCCGCGGTGGTCGAAAACCGGTGCGGCGATAGTCACGACGGGCTGTTTGCGGCGACCGGGGTTGTCGTCGGACAGGAAGCCGATCGTGGTGAACTCGACGAGCAGCTGGTCGAGGATGTGGCGCACCGGGGTCGGCATCTCGTTGCTGTCCAGTGTGCCGACCACATGGACGGCCTGGGCCAGCGCGGGCGTTGTCCAGTCGACGTCGAACCCACGCTCGCGGGTGTGCGCCAGGACGTGTTCCAGGCGCTGGACGCGATCGGCGTTGCTGCCCGCGCCGCGGCGAATCCACGCACGCTGTTCCTCGTCGGTGTCCCAGGCGGCGAACGCGACGCCGAATGGCGGCGCGTACGGAATCCGATCGCCCGGTATCCCCGCGGGCTGGGTGGCGGGATCGCCCTCAAAAGCCGTGACTACCAACGAGTCACCGAACCGTTCGACCACCGAGCCGGCGTAGCCGACCTCGCGGGACAGTCGCAGCGCTGCCGAACGCGCGGCGTGTGCGAGCGGCCGAGCGGTGTCCATTCGCGCACCCACTACGGCGAGCGCCGGGCCCAGCGAGAAGGTCTTCGTGACGGGGTCGCGGCTCGCCCAGCCGCGATCGCACAGCGTCTTGAGGATCGCGTGCACCGTTCCCTGCGTCAGGCCGAGCTCACGCACAATGTCGGAGAAGCGCATCCGCGTGTTTCCGGACCGCGCCAGCAACTCGACAACGTCGAGCACCCGCGCGGTCGGCGCCGAGGTGGATCCGCGAATGGCTTGACTCCTTTGAGATCGGGTTCCTACAGTTATAGCGAACATTCGACAGATTAACTCGATTATTCGAGAAAATGAGGCAGACGCTTTGCGCGCTGTGGTTTTGAGAGACGGTCGGCTGACGGTCCGCGAGACGGCGGACCCCGAACCCGGGCCCGGTGAACTGCTGCTACGCACGCTGAGTACCGCGATTTGCGCCTCGGATGTGCACTTCATGGACCACCCCGAACTCGCCGTCGACGATCCGACCGGACGCTCGTTGTACGACCCCGATCGCGATATCGTGCTCGGTCACGAATTCGTCGGTGAGGTCCTCGGACACGGACCCGGCTGCTCGGATCAGTTCGCCGTGGGCACCCGGGTGACCTCGATACCGATACGCCTGGTCGACGGCGGCGCCGGCGGAGTGCGGATCATCGGGCAGCACCCCGAAGCGCAGGGGAGTTTCGCTGAGCTGCTGGTGATTTCGGAGGCGGCGGCCAAGGCCGTCTCCGGCGACGTTGCCAGTGATGCCGTCGCGATGGTCGATGCCTTCGCGGTCGGCGAGTTCTATGTGCGATCGGCAGATATCCAACCGGGCGAGATCGCCGTCGTCATCGGTGCGGGGGCGATCGGCCTGTCGGCCGTCGCCGCCCTGGCATCCCGCGGCGTCGAACCGATCATCGTGGCCGACTTCAAGGCCGACCGGCGCACTCTGGCCCGGGACCGCTTCGGCGCACACGTGGTCGTCGACCCTGCGGAGCAGCCGTGGGCGGACGCATTCCGGGAGGTTCGCGGCGAGCGCGGATTGCCCGGGCCGGCCGTGGTATTCGAATGCGTGGGCGCCGCCGGCCTGATCCAGAACATCGTCGAGTCCGCCGAGATGATGACTCGCATCTACTGCGCGGGCGGCTGGTACACCGGAGACACCCTGGACATCACCACCGCGACCCGCCAAGGCGTCACAATCCAATTCGGCGGCGGCCCGCATCCCCAGGACTGGTACGGAACCCTCGAGGCCATCGCGGCGGGCAAGCTGGATCCGCTCCCCAGCGTGGGGAAGGTCATCGGGCTCGACGACGTTCCCGAGGCGCTCGATCTCGCCCGCCGATCCGACGGGCCGCCGCGCATCGTTGTCCACCCGAACGGAGACCCGAATTGAGGCAGACGTGACCGAACGAGAAGACCGCCAGGACATCTCCGACCTGTTGGTGCGCTACGCGACCGGGATCGACCGCCGCGACTGGCCGCTGTTTCGCACCGTGTTCACCGACGACTGTGAGCTCGACTATGGCGAGATCGGCACCTGGCATGGCGTGGACGAAGTAACCGAGTTCATGGACACCACGCACGCGATGGCGGGCCACACCCTGCACCGCTTGTCCAATCAGGCCGTCACGCTCGAGGGTGACAAGGCATCGGCCCGCACCTACGTCGATGCGGTAATCATGTTCGGCGACAACCAATCCGGCGTCAACGCGTGGGGCTTTTACGACGACGAGATCGTCCGGACCGCTGATGGCTGGCGCATTGCACGCCGCCGGTTCACTCAGGTTCGCATCACCACATTCGGCCCCTAGGGAGCGCTCATGACATTCGCCACGAAGTACGGTCCGTGGGCGCTGGTCGCCGGTGCCTCCGACGGCGTGGGTGCGGCATTCGCCGCGGGACTGGCCGAACGCGGCGTCAACGTCGTACTGCTGGCTCGCCGCCAAGCGGTGCTCGATCAGGTCGCCACCGAGATCGAATCCCGAACCGATGCCCAAACCCGAACCCTCGCCGTCGATCTCGCCGAGCCGGGCGCGGCCGCCAAGGTGG
>JAQIZT010000323.1:22500-29889 GCA_029228515.1 Populus alba x Populus x berolinensis | reverse complement strand
AAGCTGCAGGCCGTCGGGGAAAGATCGGCAGGCGCAGATTTTTTGACGAACATGGGCTGGACGCTGGGCTGTCCAGGCCAGGCAGGAAAAATCGGTCGAGGGGACGCGCTGACGAAGCAGGGGGATGTTCAGGACACAGGGGCAGGGGTGGAATCGGCGGAAAGCGACGACGAAATCGGCAGAATCGGGCAGCCGGTGCTGGCGATGAGATCTGGACTGTTTTGATAGGTCCTAGGCGTTGACGAAAAAGACTGGGGGCCTAGGCAGGGGCAGCGATGCCAACAGTGGGGAAAAAAATCTGGCAGCGCGGAGATCCGCAGCTAGGAGGCCCGTCGGGGAAAAATCGGCAGCGCAGATTTGTTGACGAACACGGGCCTGGACGCTGGGCTGTCCTAGGCCAGGCAAGGAAAATTCGTCAAGGGGACGCGCTGACGAAACAGGGGCTGTTCAGACACAGCAGGCAGTGTTGGAATCGGCAGCGCCGACGAAATCGGAGAAGTCGGCAGAATCGGCAGCCGGTGCTGGCGATGAGTCCGGACGATTTATAGTCCAGGCTTGACGGAAACGACTGGGGGCCTAGACACACACTGGGGCAGTGGCAGCTATGCCAACAGTGGAAAAAATCGGCAGCGCAGATTTTTTGACGAACATGGGCTGGACGCTGGGCTGTCCAGGCCAGGCAGGAAAAATCGTCAAGGGGATGCGCTGACGAAGCAGGGGCTGTTCAGACACAGCGGGCAGTGTTGGAATCGGCAGCGCCGACGAAATGGGAGAAGTCGGCAGAATCGGCAGCCGGTGCTGGCGATGAGTCTGGACTGTTTATAGTCCTAGGCGTGACGAAATAAGACTGGGGGCCTAGGCAGCGGCAGCGATGCCAACAGTGGGAAAAATCGGCAAGCGCGGAGATCCGCAGCTGGAGGCCCGTCGGGGAAAATCGGCAGCGCAGATTTGTTGACGAACACGGGCTGGACGCTGGGCTGTCGAGGCCAGGCAGGAAAATTCGTCAAGGGGACGCGCTGACGAAACAGGGGCTGTTCAGGACACAGCAGGCAGTGTTGGAATCGGCAGCGCGGTACGAACGAGGGGCTGTTCAGACAAATCGGCAACGTCGGAAAAATCGGCAGCGCGGATTTGTGCAGCTGGAGGCCATATCAGCTGGCTGCCCGCAACGAGTCATTCAATTCTCTGCCCTATCAACATAACTCCCGATGTGTTGTTCGCTATCTTGGAAGAAGAGATCTCTTCCTCCCGCGTTCGGCCGGGTGCGATTACCCGGCGGCGTCGTTCAAATCACTGCCCTATCGGCACAACTGCTGATGGGGGGGATTAGAGGCCGGCCATGGTGGTGAGGGGAGGCCAAGACCGTGAAAGCAAGAGTTTTCCCGGGGCTCCTCCGGTGGCCGCGGCATGCGCGCTGCCGGTTTTCCCGCATCCCGCCAAGAAAACGTCATGCTTTCCACGTGAAATCAATCCAGTAAAATCAGCCATATTTTTGTGAGGCTGCCAGCCGAATTTGGGGTCATTCCGGGCCGGTTCCTATTTTTGCGTATTTCCTTGATTTTTAATGGTAGGAAAATAAAAAAAAATACTTCCCGACCTCGAAAAAATCTGGGAAAATTTATAAAGGTGGATTGGATTTTTGCCAACCTATGTGCAAAAATTTCAGCTCAAAATACCAAGAAATGAATTTTTTAGAGGGGGGTGACAGCTGGGACCTAGTAGTGTCTGCCCTGCCAGAGCTGCAATAACACTTATAGCTCTTTAGGGGGGTGCCCCCCGACTGGCCATGGGGCGCGCTGGCTGGCGCCATAGGCCTGCCGCGGGGGATTTGCGAGCTGCTGCTACACACGTGGGGGGCCTCACGGCCCGAAGTAACGCCGCCATCGATGACCCGTTTCCGGCCGGCGACGACCCGATTCCGACCACCGCCCTATAAAAATCCACGCGCGCGCGCCCGCCCGCGCCCGCGCCCGCGTCTGCGCTTGGCGCTGGGGCGCTGGGGCCTGAGGGCCTGGGGCCCTTGGGGGCCCTTGGGCTCTTGGGCGATTGGGCGCGCAGTTGCGCGCGCGGCAATGATTTCCATGCCGCGCTGCGCAACGGGGGCTGACGCGGGGACAGCCCCTGCTGGCTGGCTATCTTACCCGCGGGGGGGCTGCTTCGGGCCTTGCCCCCTGCCGCTCTTGCCTGCCCCCCGCGCGGGAGAGGCTACGCACACTCTGCCGGCAGCTGATGCCAGCAGTGGGAAAAATCGGCAGCGCGGACAGCCCCCGCTGGCTTGCTGTCGTGCCCGCGGGGGGGCTGCCTTCGGGCCCGGGGCAGCGGCAGCGATGCCAGCAGTGGGAAAAATCTGGCAGCGCGGACAGCCCCCGCTGGCTTGCTGTCGTGCCCGCGGGGGGGCTGCCTTCGGGCCCGGGGCAGCGGCAGCGATGCCAGCAGTGGGAAAAATCGGCAGCGCGGACAGCCCCCGCTGGCTTGCTGTCTTGCCCGCGGGGGGGCTGCCTTCGGGCCCGGGGCAGCGGCAGCGATGCCAGCAGTGGGAAAAATCTGGCAGCGCGGACAGCCCCCGCTGGCTTGCTGTCTTGCCCGCGGGGGGGCTGCCTTCGGGCCCGGGGCAGCGGCAGCGATGCCAGCAGTGGGAAAAATCGGCAGCGCGGACAGCCCCCGCTGGCTTGCTGTCTTGCCCGCGGGGGGGCTGCCTTCGGGCCCGGGGCAGCGGCAGCGATGCCAGCAGTGGGAAAAATCGGCAGCGCGGACAGCCCCCGCTGGCTTGCTGTCGTGCCCGCGGGGGGGTGCCTTCGGGCCCGGGGCAGCGGCAGCGATGCCAGCAGTGGGAAAAATCGGCAGCTGCCGGACACCGCCCGCTGGCTTGCTGTCTTGCCGCGCGGGGGGGCTGCCTTCGGGCCCGGGGCCCCTGCGCTCTCTTGCCTGCCCCCCGCGGCGGGACGAGGCTAGGCGCTGCTGGGCCATGCCCGATCGTCGCTGGCCGCGCATGCTGCGCTGCGGGTTTTCTCGCATCCCGCACAAGAAAACGTCGTGCTTTCCACATGAAACCAATCCAGTAAAATCAGCCATATTTTTTGTGAGGCTGCCAGCCGAATTTGGGGTCATTCCGGGCCGGTTCCTATTTTTGCGTATGTTCCTTGATTTTTTAATGGTTGGAAAATAAAAAAAAAATACTTCCCGACCTCGAAAAAAATCTGGTGAAAATTTAATAAAGTTGGATTGGATTTTGCCAACATATGTGCAAAATTTCAGCTCCAAAATAACAAGAAATGAATTTTTTAGAGGGGGGGTGACAGGCTGGGACCTAGTAGTGTCTAACCCCTGCCAGAGCTTGCAATAACAAGTATAGCTCTTTAGGGGGGTGCCCCTGGCTGGCCATGGGGGCGCTGGCTGGCTCCCATAGGCCTGCCGCGGGGGATTTGTGGGCTGCTTTGCTATGCTTCGGACTAACGTGGGGGGCCTCATGGCCCGAAGTAACGCCGCACATCGATGAACCCGTTTTCCGGCCGGCGACGACCCGATTCCGGCCACCGTTCTTTGTGACCCGCTCCCAGCCGTTGGGCGCGTTGGGGCTGCTTATCCGCGGCTGCGGGAGCGCGATCACTCTGATTTGCCAGCGCTTGTGCCTCCCAATAGTCTGCCCCAACGCGCCCAACGGCTTGGCGCGACGTCACGATTCCGGCTCGTCCCTGTGACAGCTCCAAGCCGTTGGGCGCGTTGGGGCTGCTTATCCGCGGCTGCTGGGGGCGCACGCACTCTGATTTGCAAGCGCTCGTGTCAAAAACACTAGGCTAGCCCAAACCGCGCCCAAACGGCTTGGCTCGCCGTCCCGATTCCGGCCACCGTTGTGACCCGCTCCAAGCCGTTGGGCGCGTTGGGGCTGCTTATCCGCGGCTGCGGGCGCGCACGCACTCTGATTTGCCAGCGCTCGTGCCAACCAATAGGCAGCCCCAACGCGCCCAACGGCTTGGCGCGACGTCACGATTCCGGCCACCGTCCCTGTGACCCGCGCCAAGCCTGTTGGGCGCGGTTGGGCCTGGCTTATCCGCGGCTGCCGGGTGTCGCACGCACTCTGATATTGCCAGCGCTCGTGCCAACCAATAGGCAGCCCCAACGCTCCCAACGGCTGGGGCGCGACGTCACGATTCCGGCCACCGTCCCTGTGACCCGCTAATCCAAGAGCCGTTGTGCGCGTTTTGGTGCTGCACTATATCCGCGGCTGCGGGCGCGCACGCATACTCTGATTTGCCAGCGCTCGTGCCAACCAATAGGCAGTCCCCAACACGCACCAACGGCTTTGGGCGCGACGCCACGATTCTGGCCACCGTCCCCGGGACCCGCTCCAAGCTGTTGGGCGCGTTGTGGCAGCTTATCCGCGGCGTGGGCGTGGGGCCTTAACAAGCCGCGCTCAGTTCCAAGGTGCTGGCTACTGACGCGCGCCTCTCAGCTTGCCGCGACCTTCCGGTGGCGGTGGCCGGAATCCCCTGCCCGTCACCCGCATCCAAGCCGTTGGGCCGCGTTGGGGCTGCTTATCCGCGGTCCCGGGCGTGGGGCCTTAACAGGATTCCCCTCGTGCCAGAGTGTGCTGGCAGCCCCAACTCGCCCAACGGCTTGGCGCTACGTAACGGCGACGTCCTGATTCCGGCCACCGCAGCCGTGACCCGCTCCAAGCCGTTGGGCGCGTTTGGGGCTGCTTATCCGCGGCCTCTCCGGGTGTGGGGCCTTAACAGGATTCCCCTCGTGCCAAGGTGCTGGCAGCCCCAACGCGCCCAACGGCTTGGCGGCGACGTCAACGGCAGCGGTGGCCTCTGCCTGTGCTCGCAAGCTGGAGGCCAGGCCGACGTGTCTGGTGCGGACCGCTGAGCATGGGGATTGCGAGGAGAGCTGTACCGCGTGGGGCGGTGCTGCAATCAGTTGCTGCGCTCGTGCCAAGGTGCTTGGACTCTCCTCGCCATCCCCAAGCTCCTGCGCGATGGTGCCCGCTGCCGAGGCCTGGCCACCGTCTTCCCGAGCTGAGGCAGATGGCCCCCCGAATGATTGTCCCTGTTGCTCCCCTCCCGCGGCCTGTCCCTTCGTAGATCCGCCGCGACCCCCGCGGCGTTGTTGCGTGTCCCCTTCGAGATCCCCCCGCGTCCCCCGCGGCTTGTTGCTTGTCCCTTCGAGATCCTTCGCGTCCCCCAGCTGCGTGTTTGCTTGTCCCTTCGAGATCCGTTCGGCCGTCCAGCGGTGCGGAGCACTATCCTCTCTCGGGTGTTTCCAATTGCCCTCGTGGCCGTGGTTTCCTCGTCGGGATTTGTTTGTCGCGTGTACTCAGAGTCGCATGAGCGGTAAATGGGCTGTCCGTTTCGGCAGGCTCCAGCATGTGCACCGAACTGTCCGGCCTGCTGCCCCCATGCACTCTCAGCCCAAGGCCTGGGTGCCTTGCGGCGAGGCGGGGTTCCTGTGGCTGCGTAACCCACTGCGGTGGAATTTGAATGTGAAGCTGTCCCTCTCCGCCGCGCGCCTCCCCGGGGGCGCTGGGCGAACCTAGCAGCGGCGCCCGGTGTTCCAGTCGAGCGGGAATCTCAGCCGAACTGGCCCACGCGCGGTCGCTCGTGCTTTCGGATGCGGAACGCGATGCCTGCGCGGGGGCCTCCGCCCCTGGCGCCCGTCCCGTTCCGCCGCTCGTGCGCGATAAGAACGACTTCCTCGCCCGTCTCGCTCCCTCGTCTCATCGGCGTCGGTATCCGTGCGGGTCGTGGTGTCGCCAAGGAATGCTAACCTGGTTGATCCTGCCAGAAGTCAGATGCTTTGTCTCAAAGATTAAGCCATTGCATGGTGTAAAGGTAATGAACTAATTCAGACTGTGAAACTGCGAATGGTCCTTCATTAAATCAGTTATAGTTTGTTTGATGGTATTTGCTACTCGGATAACCGTAGTAATTCCTAGAGCTATTACGTGCAACAAACCCAGACTTCTGGAAGGAGAACGCATTTATTAGATAAAAGGTCGACGCGGGCCTCTGCCCGTTGCATCTGATGGATTCATGAAAATCTGCGACGGATCGCACGGCCATCGTGCTGGCGACGCATCATTCAAATTTCAGCCCTATCAACTTTCGATGGTAGGATAGAGGCCTACCATGGTGGTGACGGGTGACGGAGAATTAGGGTTCGATTCCGGAGAGGGAGCCTGAGAAACGGCTACCACATCCAAGGAAGGCAGCAGGTGCGCAAATTACCCAATCCTGACACGGGGAGGTAGTGACAATAAATAACAATACCGGGCTCTTCGAGTCTGGTAATTGGAATGAGTACTATCTAAATCCCTTAACGAGGATCCATTGGATGGCAAGTCTGGTGCCAGCAGCCGCGGTAATTCCAGCTCCAATAGCGTATATTTAAGTTGTTGCAGTTACAAAGCTCGTAGTTGGACTTTGGGTTGGGTCGGCCGGTCCGCCTCAGTGTGTTGCACCGGTCGCCTCGTCCCTTCTAACCGGCGATGCGCTCCTGGCCTTAACTGGCCGGGTCGGCCCTCCGGTGCTGATACTTTGAAGAAATTAGAGTGCTCAAAGCAAGCCTACGCTCTGAGATACATTAGCATGTGGTAACATCATAGGTATTTCGATCCTATTGTTGGTTTGGCCTTCGGGATCGGAGTAATGATTAACAGGGACAGTCGGGGGCATTCCGTAATTTTCCATAGTCAGGAGGTGAAATTCGTGGATTTATGAAAGACGAACAACTGCGAAAGCATTTGCCAAGGATGTTTTCATTAATCAAGAACGAAAGGTTGGGGGCTCGAAGACGATCAGATACCTGCCTAGTCTCAACCAGTAAACGATGCCGACCAGGGGATTGGCGGATGTTGCTTCTAGGACTCCGCCAGCACCTTACTCTGATAAATCAAAGTTTTTGGGTTCTGGGGGGAGTATGGTCGCAAGGCTGCAACTTAAAGGAATTGACGGAAGGGCACCACCATGAGTGGAGCCTGCGGCGTAATTTGACTCAACACGGGGAAACTTACCAGGTCCAGACATAGTAATATTGACAGACTGAGACTTCTTTCTTGATATCTATGGGTGGTGGTGCATGGCACGTTCTTAGTTGGTGGAGCGATTTGTCTGGTTAATTCCTTTAACGAACGAGACCTCAGCCTGCTAACTAGCTATGCGGAGGTGACCACCGCGGCCAGCTTCTTAAGAGGGACTATGTCCTTTTCCATGCCCAAGGAAGTTTGAGGCAATAACAGGTCTGTGAATGCCCTTAGATGTTTCTGGGCCGCGCGCGCGCTACACTGATGTATTCAACGAGTCTATAGCCTTGGCCGACAGGCCCGGGGTAATCTTTGAAATTTCATTCGTGATGGGGATAGATCATTGCAATTGATGGTCTTCAACGAGGAAT
>JAQIZT010000323.1:10000-17500 GCA_029228515.1 Populus alba x Populus x berolinensis | reverse complement strand
AGCTATGCCAACTGTGGGGAAAACAAAATCGGCCTCAGCGCAGATTTTTTTGACGAACATGGGCTGGTACGATGGGCTGTCCAGGCCAAAGGCAGGAAAAATCGTCAAGGGGATGCAGCTGACGAAAGCAGTTTGGGGCTGTTCAGACACAGCAGGCAGTGCTGGAATCGGCTGCATCGCCGACGATATTCGGCAAGAATTCGGCAGCCGGTTGTCTGGCTATGAGTCTGGTACTGTTTATATTCCTAGGCGAGACGAAAAGTATTGGGGGCCTAGGCTAAGTGGCAGCGATGCCAAAACAGTGGGGAAAAATCGGCAGCGCGGAGATCCGCTGCTGGAGGCCTCCGTTTTTCACGGGGGAAAGCGGCAGTCCGCAGATTTGTTGACGAACACGGGCTGGACGCTGTGGCTGTCTAGGCCACGGCAGGAAAATTCGTCAAGGGGACGCGCTGACGAAACAGGGGCTGTTCAGACACAGCAGGCAGTGTTGGAATCGGCAGCGCCGACGAAAATCGGAGAAAACAAGAAGTCGGCAGAATGGGCAGCCGGTTGCTGGCGATGAGTCCGGACGATTTATTGTCCCAGGCTCTGACGGCAAAGGATCTGGGGGCCTAGGACACACACTGGGGCAGTGGCAGCTATAGCCAACAGTTGGGAAAAATCAGGCAGCGCAGATTTTTGAACGAACATGGGCCTGGACGCTGGGCTGTCCAGGCCAGGCAGGATAAAATCGTCAAGGGGATGCGCTGACGAAGCAGGGGCTGTTCAGGAAACAGAGGGCAGTGTTGGAATCGGCAGCGCCGACGAAATTGGAGAAGTCGGCAAAATTCGCAGCTGTGTGTGTTTGGCGATGAGTCTGGATCTGTCCTCCGTTTATAAAAGTCCTAGGCGTGACGAAAAAGACTGGGGGCCTAGGCCTTAGCATTGGCAGCTGTATGCCATACAGTTGGGTATATCGGTCTGGCAGCGCGGAGATCCGCACAGCTGGAAGGCCGTCGGGGAAAATCGGCCAGCGCAGATTTGTTGACGAACACGGGCCTGGACGCTGGGCTGTCGAGGCCAGGCAGGAAAATTCGTCAAGGGGACGCAGCTGACGAAACAGGGGCTGTTCAGGACACAGACAGGCAGTGGTGGAATCGGCAGCGCGGACGAACGAGGGGCTGTACAGACAAAATCGGCAACGTCTGGAAAATCGGCAGCGCGGATTTGTGCAGCTGGTCGGCCCTATCAGCTGGCTTGCCCGCAACGAGTCATTTCAATTCTCTGCCCTTATCAAACATAAACTCCCGATGTGTTGTTCGCTATCTTGGAAGAAGAGAGATCTCTTCCTCCCCGCGGTCGGCCGTGTGCGATTACCCAGGCGGAGCGTCGTTCAAATCACTGCCCTATCGGCCACAAACTGTAGATGGGGGGGATGAGAGGCCGGCCATGGTTGGTGAGGTGAGGCCCAAGACCGTGATAGCAAGAGTTTTCCCGGGGCTCCCTCCGCGTCGGCCGCGGCTTATGGCGCTGCTGCCGGTTTTTCCCGTCATTCCCGCCAAGAAAAGTCATCATGCTTTCCACGTGAAATCATTCCAGTAAAATCAGCCATATTTTTGTGAGGGCTGGCCCAGCCGAATTTGGGGTCATTCGGTGCCGGTATTCTATTTTTGCGTATTTCCTTGATTTTTAATGGTAGGAAAATAAAAATAAATACTTTCCCCGGGGGGGGGACCTCGAAAAAATCTAGGGAATAATTATAAAGGTGGATTGTGATCTTTTGCCAACCTATGTGCAAAATTTCAGCTCAA
Source organism: Populus alba x Populus x berolinensis (assembly GCA_029228515.1). Classification (NCBI taxonomy): domain Eukaryota; kingdom Viridiplantae; phylum Streptophyta; class Magnoliopsida; order Malpighiales; family Salicaceae; genus Populus; species Populus alba x Populus x berolinensis. Next base: position 15,710 of record JAQIZT010000323.1, on the reverse strand, counting down.
AATACCAAGAAATGAATTTTTTAGAGGGGGTGTGACAGCTGGGACCAGTAGTAGTGTCTTGCCCCTGCCAGTGCTGCAAATAACACTTATAGCTCTTTTAGGGGGGTGCCCCCCTGACCTGGCCATGGGGACGCGCTGGCTGGCGCCCTTAGGCCTGCTGCGGGGGATTTTGCGATGCTGCTGCTACACACGTGGCGGTGGGCCTCTCAGGCCCGAAGTAACGCCCGCACATCTATGACCCGTGGTTTTCCGGCCGGGCGACACGGACACGTTTCCGACCACCTGCCCTATAAATATTCACAACGCGCGCGCCACGCCCGCGCCCGCTTGCCCGCGTCTGCCCGCTTGGCGCTGGGGCGCTGGGGCCTTGAGGGCCTGGGCCTCTTGGGGGCCCTTGGGCTCTTGGGCGATTTGGGCGCTTTGTTCGGCGCGCGCGCTCCCCCCCCCCCCCCCAATGTTTTCCATGCCGCGCTGCCGCAACGGGGGCTGACGCCGGGGCCGCCCCTGATGGACTGGCTATCTTTCCCGCGGGGGGGCTGCCTTCGGGCCTTGCCCACCTGCGCTCTTGGCCTGCCCCCCGCGCGGGGGAGAGGCTACGCAACACTCTGCGGCAGCCGATGCCAGCAGTGGAAAAAATCGGTGGGCAGCTGGGACAGCCCCCTCTGCAGTGCTGGTCGTGCCCGCGGGGGGGCTGCCTTCGGTGGCCCGGTTATGGACGCCTGGCAGCGATGCCAGCAGTGGGAAACATCGGACAGCGCGGACTGCCCCCGATGGTTTGCTGGTCGTCGCACATTATCCGCGGGGGGGCTGCCTTCGGACGGGTGGCAGCTTCGGACAGCGATGCCCAGCAGTGGGAAAATTCGGGCCAGGCGCGGACAGCCCCCGCTGGCTTGCTGTCGTGCCCGCGGGGGTGGCTGCCTTCAGGGCCCGGGGCTGCGGTCAGCGATGCCAGCAGTGGGAAAAATCGGCAGCGCGGACAGCCCCCGCTGGCTTGCTGTCGTGCCCGCGGGGGGGCTGCCTTCGGGCCCGGGGCAGCGGCAGCGATGCCAGCTAGTGGGAAAAAATCGGCAGCGCGGACAGACCCCGCCTGGCTTGCTGTCGTGCCACGCGGGGGGGCTGCCTTCGGGCCAGGGCTAGCGGCAGCGATGCTCAGCAGTGGGAAGAATCGGCGGCGCGGACAGCCCCCTCTGGCTTGCTGTCAGTGCCCGCGGGGGGGGCTGCCCTTAGGGCCCGTGGCAGCGGCAGCGATTTACTGCAGTCGGGTTAAATCGGCAGCGCGGACAGCCCCCGCTGGCTTGCTGTAGTGCCGGACGGAGGGGGCCGCCTTCGGGCCCGAGGCAGCTGGCAGCCTGATGCACCAGCAGTGGGAAAAATCGGCAGCGCGGACAGGCGCCCCGCTGGCATTGCTGTCGTGCTCCCGCGGTGGGGGCTGCCTTCGGGGCCCGGGGGGCCAGCTGGCAGCGACGCCAGCAGTGGGAATAAATTCTGGCAGCGCGGATCAGAACCCGCTGGCTTGCTGTCGTGCCCGCGGGGGGGCTGCCTTCGGGCCCGGGGCTAGCTGAAGCGATGCCAGCAGTGGGAAAAATCGGCAGCGCGGACAGCCCCCGCTGGCTTGCTGTCGTGCCCGCGGGGGGGCTGCCTTCGGGCCCGGGGCAGCGGCAGCGATGCCAGCAGTGGGAAAAATCGGCAGCGCGGACAGCCCCGCTGGCTTGCTGTCGTGCCCGCGGGGGGCTGCCTTCGGGCCCGGGGGCAGCGGCAGCGATGCCAGCAGTGGGAAAAATCAGGCAGCGCGGACAGCCCCCGCTGGATTCGCTGTCTTGCCCGCTGGGGGGGCTGCCTTCGGGCCCGGGGCCCCTGCGCTCTTGACTGCCCCCCGCGCGGGATGAGGCTCAGGCGCTGCTGGGGCCAGGCCCGACGTCGCTGGCCAGCGCTATGCCGCGCTTGCGGTTTTCTAGCCATTTCCCGCCAAGAAAACGTCGTTGCTTTCCACATGAAAGACCAATCCAGTAAATATCAGCCATATTTTGTTGAGGCTTGCCAAAGCCTGAATTTGGGGTCATTCCGGGCCGGTTCCTATCTTTTGAGTATTTCCTTGATTTTTAATGGTAGGAAAATAAAAAAAATTCTTTCCCGACCTCGAAAAAATCTGGGAAAATTTATAAAGTTGGATTGGATTTTTTCCTAAATATGTGCAAAATTTCAGCTCAAAAAATACCAAGAAATGAATTTTTTAGCGGGGGGGTGACAGCTGGGCGGGAACTAGTAGTGTCTACCCCTGCCAGAGTAGCTGCTAATAAAACATTTATAGCTCTTTAGGGGGGTGCCCCCTGGCTGGCCATGGGGCGCGCTGTCTGGCGCCCATAGGCCTGCACGGGGGATTTTGTGGGCTGCTGCTATGCTCGGACATAAAAGTGGGGGAGGGACTCCTATGGCGCGAAGTAGTAACGCCTGCCATCGATGACCCGTTTTCCGGCCGGCGACGACCCGAATCCGGTGCCACCGTCCTGTGACCCGCTCCTCCGCTTGGGGCGCGTTGGGGCTGCCTTATCAGGGTCTGCGGGCAGCGCACGACTCTGATTTTGCCAGCGCTCAGTTGCCAATAACAATAGGCAGCCCTACGCGCCCCAACGGCTTGCGCGACGTCACGATTCCGGCCACCGCCATCCCTGTGGACCCGCTCCAAGCCGTTGGGCGCGTTGGAGGCTTGTTATCCGCGGGCGCGGGCGCGCACGCACTCTGAGTTGCAAGCGCTCGTGCCAACCAATAGGCAGCCTCAAACGCGCCCAACGGTCTTGGCGCCGACGTTCACGATTCCGGCCACAGTCCCTGTGACCCGCTCCATGCAGTTTGGGCGCGTTGGGGCTGCTTATCCGCGGCTGCGGTGCCTGCAGCACGCACTCTGATTTGCCAGCGCTCGTTGCTCAACCAATAGGCAGCCCCAACGCGCCCAACGGTCTTGGCGCGACGTCTCGATTCCGGCCACTCGTCCCTCTGTGAACCGCTCCAAGACGTAAGGGCGTGTTTTTGGAGGTCTGCTTATCCGCGGTCTGCGGGCGCGCAGACACTCTGATTTGCCAGCGCTCGTGCCAACCAATAGGCAGCCCCAACCGGGCCAACGGCTTGATCAGCGACGTCACGGATTCCCGGCCACCGTCGCCTGTGACCCGCTCCAAGGCCGTTCCGGCGTCGTTGGGGCTGCTTATCCGCGGCTGCGGGCTGCGCACGCACTCTGATTTGCCAGCGCTATCGTGCCAAAACCCAATAGGCTAGCCCCACCCAAAAAAAGCGCGCCCAAACGGTCTTGGCGCGACGTTCAAGATTCCGGCCACCGTCCCGGGACCCGCTCCAAGCTGTTGGGCGCCGTTTTGGGGCTGCTTATCCGCGGCATGTGGGCGTGGGGCCTTAACAAGCCGCGCTCGTTCCAAGGTGCTGGCAGTTGACGCGCGCCGCTCCAGCTTGCCGCAGATCGTACCCTGGTGGCGGTTGGCCGGAATCCCTGCCCGTCACCCGCTCCAAGCCGTTGGGCGCTGTTTGGGGCTGCTTATCGCGCGGTTCTCGGGCGTCGGGGGCCTTTAACAGGATTTCCCCTCGTGCTCAAGGTGCTGGCTGCCCCAACGCAGCCCAACGGTCTTGGCGCTACGTAACGGCAGACGTCCCGTCTGATTCCGGCCACCGCTTGCCGTGACCCGCTACAAGCCGTTGGGAGCGTTGGGGCTGCTTATCCGCGGTCTCGGGTTTGTGGGCATTAACTAGGTATTCCCCTCGTGCCAAGGTGCTGGCAGCCCCAACGCGGACCAACGGCTTGGCTGCGACGTCACGGCAGCGGGGGCCTCTGCCTTGTGCTTCGCACTGCTGGTGGACCTGGCCCGACGTGTCTGGTGCGGACCGCCTGAGCTTGGGGATTGCGAGGAGAGCTGTACCGCAAGTGGGCGTGCCTAGCATTCAGTTGCTTCGCTTCGTGCCAAGGTGATGGCTCCTCCTCGCCATCCCCAAGCTCCTGCGCGATGTGACCGCTGCCGAGGGCCTGGCCTCCGTCTTCCGAGCTGAGGCAGATGGCCCCCCGAAATGATTGTCCCTGTTGCTCCCCCCCGCGGCCTGTACCCTTCGAGATCCCGCCGCGTCCCCCGCGGGCTTGTTGCGTGTCCCTTCGAGATCCCCCGCGGTCCCCCGCGGCTTTTTGCTTGTCCCTTCGTGATCCTTCGCGTCCCTCAGCGGCGTGTTGTGTTGTCCCTTCGAGATCCTTTCGCGTCCAGCGGTGCGGGCAACGATATCTCTCGGGTGTTTCCATTTGCCCTCGTGGCCGTGGGTTCGCTCGCGTAGGGATTGTTGTCGCGTGTACGCAGAAAGTCGCATGAGCGGTAATTGGGCTGTCCGTTGTCGGCAAGGCTCCGTTGCTTTGTGCAACCGAACTGTCGGACAGCTGCCCCCATCACTCCTCAGCCCCAGGCCTTGGGTGCTCTTGCGGCGAGGCGGGGTTCCTGTGCCTGCGTACCCACTTCGGTGGAATTGCAATGTGAAGCTTTCTTGTCCTCTCCGCCGCGCGCCTCCCCCCACGGGGGGGCGCTGGGCGAACATAGCAGCGGTCGCCGAATGTTCCCAGTCGAGCGGAATCCCGCCCGAACTGGACCACGCGCGGTCGCTCGTGCTTTAGGTATGCGGAACGCGATGCCGGCGCGGGGGGCCTCGGCCCCTAGCGACCGTCCACCGTTGCGAGAAGCTCGTGCTCGATAAGAACGACTTCCTCGCCCGTCTCGGCCCATCGTCTCATCGGCGGTCGGGGATCGTGCGGGGGTCGTTGGTGTCGCCAGGAAATGCTACCTGGTTGATCCTGCCAGTAGTCATATGCTTGTCTCAAAGATTAAGCCTATGCATGTGTAAGTATGAAACTAATTCAGACTGTGATGAAACTGCGGAAAATGGCTCATTAAAATCAGTTATAGTTATGTTTGATGGTATTTGCTCCTCGGATAACCGTAGTAATTTCTAGAGCTAATACGTGCAACAAACCCAAACTTCTGGAAGGGACGCATTTATTAGATTAAAAGGTCGACGCGGGCTCTGCCCGTTGCTCTGATGATTCATGATAACTCGAGGGATCGCACGGCTCAATCGTCATTTGCTGGCGACGCATCATTCAAATTTTCTGCCCTATCAACTTTCGATGGTAGGCATAGAGGCCTACCATGGTGGTGACGGGTGACGGAGAATTAGGGTTCGATTCCGGAGAGGGAGCCTGAGAAACGGCTACCACATCCAAGGAAGGCAGCAGGCGCGCAAATTAACCCAATCCTGAACACGGGGAGGTAGAACCTGACAATAAATAACAATACCGGGCTCTTCGAGTCTGGTAATTGGAATGAGTCCATTCTAAATCCTTATAACGAGGATCCAGTGGAGGGCAAGGTCTCGGTGCCAGCAGCCGCGTTTAATTCCAGCTCCAAATAGCATATATTTAAGTTGTTGCCAGTTTAAAAGCTCGTAGTTGGACTTTGGGTTGGGTCGGCCGGTCCGCCTCAGGTGTGCACCGGTCGCCGAGTCCCTATCTACCGGCGAATGCGCTCCTGGCCTTAACTGGCCGGGTCGTGCATCCGGTGCTGTTAACTTTGAAGAAATTAGAGTGCTCTTAAGCAAGCCTACGCTCTGGATACATTAGCATGGGATAACATCATAGGATTTAGACTCCTTTTTGTGTTGGCCTTCGGGATCGGAA
>JAQIZT010000323.1:0-5000 GCA_029228515.1 Populus alba x Populus x berolinensis | reverse complement strand
TCGAAAGAGCCGCGCGAGCCGCCTTGAAGTACAATTCCCACCGAGCGTCGGGTAGAATCCTTTGCAGACGACTTTAAATACGCGAACGGGGTATTGTAAGTGAGCAGAGTGGCCTTGCTGCCAACGATCCACTGAGATTCAGCCCCATTTCGCTCCGATTCGTCCCCCCCGCCCCCTCTAGGGGCACGGCGTCGAGGAGGCTGGGATGGGATGGGACCGGGCAGCGCTCCCGGGATCTCGGGACAGGAAAATCCACGGCTTGAAGAGAATGACTGTTGGTCTAGACATCGGGGCACGTGGCAGCCATGCCCACCAAAGGGGAAGATCGGCAGCGCAAGATTTGTGCAAGTCTGCAGGCCCGTCGGGGAAGATCGGAGGCGCAGATTGCTTGACGAACAACTGGCTGGACGCTGGGCTGTCCAGGCCGGGAGGCCAGGAAAATTCGTCGAGGGGATGCGCCGACTAAACAGGGGCTGTTCGGACACAGCAGGCCAGTGCTGGAAATCGGCAAGCGCCGACGAAATCGCAAAAGTCGTCGGAATCGGCAGCAGGTGCTGACGATGAGTCCGGACGAATTTATAGTCCCAGGCATGACGAAAAACGACTGGGGGCCTAGACACACGCTGGGGCAGTGGGAAAAATCGGCAGCGCAAATTTTTTGTACGAACATGGGCTGGACGCTGGGCTGACCAGGCCAGGCTAGGAAAAATCTTACGAAGGGGACGCGCTGACGAAGCAGGGGCTGTTCAGACACAGCGTGCAGGGGTGGAATCGGCAGCGCCGACGAAATCGGCAGAATCGGCAGCCGATTCTGGCGATTAAGCTAGACTGTGTTATAGTCCTAGGCGTGAACGAAAAAGACTGAGGGGCCCTAGGCAGGGGCAGCGATGCCAACAGTGGGAAAAATCGGACAGCGCGGATATCCGCAGCTGGAGGCCCGTCGGGGAAAATCGGCAGCGCAGATTTGTTGACCGAACACGGGCTGGACGCTGGGCTGTCTAGGCCAGGCAGGAAAATATTCGGGGTTTCAAGGGGACTGCCGCTGACGAAACAGGGGACTGTTCAGACACAGCAAGGGGGGGCCCAGGTTTTGTTGGAATCGGCAGCGCCGACGAAATCGGAGAAGTCGGCAGAATCCGGCAGCCGGTGCTGGCGATGAGTCCGGGACGGATTTATAGTCCCAGGCTTGACGGAAACGGACTGGGGGCCTAGACACACACTGGGGCAGTGGCAGCTTATGCCACAACAGATGGGAAAAAAATCGGCAGCAGCAAGATTTTTTGAGCGAACATGGGCTGGACGCTGGGCTGTCCAGGCCAGGCAGGAAAAATCGTCAAGGGAGTTCGCTGACGCAAGCAGTGTGGGGGGGGGGGCGGGCTGTTTATTCAGACACAGCGGGCAGTGATGGAATCGGCAGCTGCCGACGGAAATTGGAGAAGTCGGCAGAAATCGGCCGCCGGTTGCTGGCGATGAGTCTGGACTGTTTATAGTCCTAGGCGTGACGAAAAAGACTGGGGGCACCTAGGCAGCGGCAGCGATGCCAAACAGTGGGAAAAATCGGCAGCGCGGAGATCTCCGCAAGCTGGAGGCCACGTCGGGGGAAATTCGGCAGCGCCCGATTATGCTTGACGAAACACGGGCTGGTACGCTGGGCTGTCGATGGCCTAGCAGGAAAAATTCGTCAATGGGGACGCGCTGACGAAACAGGGGCTGTTTCAGAGATAATTTCAACCCACCGCTAAAAGCAGGGGCAGTGTTGGAATCTCGGCAGCTGCGGTTCGTCACGAACGAAGGGGCTGTTCAGACAAAATCAGTGGCAACGTCGGAAAAATCGGGCAGCGCGGTATTTGTGCAGCTGGAGGCCCATATCATCCTGGCTGCCCCGCAACGAGTCATTCAATTCTCTGCCCTATCAACATAAACTCCCGATGTGTTGTTCGCTATCTTGGAAGAAGAGATCTCTTCCTCCCCGCGTCGGCCGGGTGCGATTACCCGGCGGCGTCGTTCAAATCACTGCCCTATCGGCCACAACTGCTGATGGGGGGGATTAGAGGCTGGCCATGGTGGTGAGGGGAGGCCAAGACCGTGAAAGCAAGAGTTTTCCGGGGCTCCTCCGGTGGCCGCGGCATGCGCGCTGCCGGTTTTCCCGCATCCCGCAAAGAAACGTCATGCTTTCCACGTGAAATCAATCCAGTAAAATCAGCCATATTTTTGTGAGGCTGCCAGCCGAATTTGGGGTCATTCGGGCCGGTTCCTATTTTTGCGTATTTCCTTGATTTTTAATGGTAGGAAAATAAAAAAAAATACTTCCCGACCTCGAAAAAATCTGGGAAAATTTATAAAGGTGGATTGGATTTTTGCCAACCTATGTGCAAAATTTCAGCTCAAAATACCAAGAAATGAATTTTTTAGAGGGGGGGTGACAGCTGGGACCTAGTAGTGTCTGCCCCTGCCAGAGCTGCAATAACACTTATAGCTCTTTAGGGGGGTGCCCCCCGACTGGCCATGGGGCGCGCTGGCTGGCGCCCATAGGCCTGCCGCGGGGGATTTGCGAGCTGCTGCTACACACGTGGGGGGCCTCACGGCCCGAAGTAACGCCGCCATCGATGACCCGTTTTCCGGCCGGCGACGACCCGAATCCGACCACCGCCCTATAAAAATCACACGCGCGCGCGCGCCCGCCCGCGCCCCGCGTCTGCGCTTGGCGCTGGGGGCGCTGGGGCCTGAGGGCCTGGGGCCCTTGGGGGCCCTTGGGCTCTTGGGCGATTGGGCGCGCGCGCGCGCGGCAATGATTTCCATGCCGCGCTGCGCAACGGGGGCTGACGCGGGGACAGCCCTTGCTGGCTGGCTATCTTACACGCGGGGGGGCTGCCTTCGGGCCTTGCCCCCCTGCGCTCTTGCCTGCCCCCCGCGCGGGAGAGGCTACGCACACTCTGCGGCAGCGATGCCAGCAGTGGGAAAAATCGGCAGCGCGGACAGCCCCCGCTGGCTTGCTGTCGTGCCCGCGGGGGGGCTGCCTTCGGGCCCGGTGGCTAGCGGCAGCGATGCCAGCAGTGGGAAAAATCGGCAGCGCGGACAGCCCCGCTGGCTTGCTGTCGTGCCCGCGGGGGGGCTGCCTTCGGGCCCGGGGCAGCGGCAGCGATGCCAGCAGTGGGAAAAATCGGCAGCGCGGACAGCCCCGCTGGCTTGCTGTCGTGCCCGCGGGGGGCTGCCTTCGGGCCCGGGGCAGCGGCAGCGATGCCAGCAGTGGGAAAAATCGGCAGCGCGGACAGCCCCCGCTGGCTTGCTGTCGTGCCCGCGGGGGGGCTGCCTTCGGGCCCGGGGCAGCTGGCAGCGATGCCAGCAGTGGGAAAAAATCGGCAGCTGCGGACAGCCCCCGCTGGCTTGCTGTCGTGCCCGCGGGGGGGCTGCCTTCGGGCCCGGGGCAGCGGCAGCGATGCCAGCAGTGGGAAAAAATCTGGCAGCGCGGACAGCCCCCGCTGGCTTGCTGTCGTGCCCGCGGGGGGGCTGCCTTCGGGCCCGGTGGCAGCGGCAGCGATGCCAGCAGTGGGAAAAATCGGCAGCGCGGACAGCCCCCGCTGGCTTGCTGTCGTGCCCGCGGGGGGGCTGCCTTCGGGCCCGGGGCAGCGGCAGCGATGCCAGCAGTGGGAAAAATCGGCCAGCGCGGACAGCCCCCGCTGGCTTGCTGTCGTGCCCGCGGGGGGGCTGCCTTCGGGCCCGGGGCAGCGGCAGCGATGCCAGCAGTTGGGAAAAATCGGCAGCGCGGACAGCCCCCGCTGGCTTGCTGTCTTGCCGCGCGGGGGGGCTGCCTTCGGGCCCGGGGGCCCCTGCGCTCTTGCCTGCCCCCGCGCGGGAGAGGCTAGGCGCTGCTGGGGCCAGCCCGACGTCGCTGGCCGCGCATGCGCGCTGCCGGTTTTCTCGCATCCCGCCAAGAAAACGTCGTGCTTTCCACATGAAACCAATCCAGTAAAATCAGCCATATTTTTGTGAGGCTGCCAGCCGAATTTGGGGTCATTCCGGGCGGTTCCTATTTTTGCGTATTTCCTTGATTTTTAATGGTAGGAAAATAAAAAAAAATACTTCCCGACCTCGAAAAAATCTGGGAAAATTTATAAAGTTGGATTGGATTTTTGCCAACATATGTGCAAAATTTCAGCTCAAAATACCAAGAAATGAATTTTTTAGAGGGGGGGTGACAGCTGGGACCTAGTAGTGTCTACCCCTGCCAGAGCTGCAATAACACTTATAGCTCTTAGGGGGGTGCCCCCTGGCTGGCCATGGGGCGCGCTGGCTGGCGCCCATAGGCCTGCCGCGGGGATTTGTGGGCTGCTGCTATGCTCGGACTAACGTGGGGGGCCTCATGGCCCGAAGTAACGCCGCCATCGATGACCCGTTTTCCGGCCGGCGACGACCCGATTCCGGCCACCGTCCCTGTGACCCGCTCCAAGCCGTTGGGCGCGTTGGGGCTGCTTATCCGCGGCTGCGGGCGCGCACGCACTCTGATTTGCCAGCGCTCGTGCCAACCAATAGGCAGCCCCAACGCGCCCAACGGCTTGGCGCGACGTCACGATTCCGGCCACCGTCCCTGTGACCCGCTCCAAGCCGTTGGGCGCGTTGGGGCTGCTTATCCGCGGCTGCGGGCGCGCACGCACTCTGATTTGCCAGCGCTCGTGCCAACCAATAGGCAGCCCCAACGCGCCCAACGGCTTGGCGCGACGTCACGATTCGGCCACCGTCCCTGTGACCCGCTCCAAGCCGTTGGGCGCGTTGGGGCTGCTTATCCGCGGCTGCGGTGCGCGCACGCACTCTGATTTGCCGCGCTCGTGCCAACCAATAGGCAGCCCCAACGCGCCCAACGGCTTGGCGCGACGTCACGATTCCGGCCACCGTCCCGGTGACCCGCTCCAAGAGTTGGGCGCGTTGGGGCTGCTTATCCGCGGCTGTTGGGCGTGGGGCCTTTAACAAGTCCTGGGCGCTCGGTTCCAAGGTTGCTGGCAGCT
>JAQIZT010000322.1:17500-20000 GCA_029228515.1 Populus alba x Populus x berolinensis | reverse complement strand
ACACGCTGGGGCAGGGGCAGCGGCAGCGATGCCAACAGTGGGAAAAATCGGCAGCGCGGATTTGTGCAGCTGGAGGCCCGTCGGGGAAAATCGGCAGCGCAGATTTGGTGACGAACACGGGCTGGACGCTGGGCTGTCCAGGCCAGGCAGGAAAATTCGTCGAGGGGACGCGCTGACGAAACAGGGGCTGTTCAGACACAGCAGGCAGTGTTGGAATCGGCAGCGCGGACGAACGAGGGGCTGTTCAGACAAATCGGCAACGTCGGAAAAATCGGCAGCGCGGATTTGTGCAGCTGGAGGCCCTATCAGCTGGCTGCCCGCAACGAGTCATTCAATTCTCTGCCCTATCAACATAACTCCCGATGTGTTGTTCGCTATCTTGGAAGAAGAGATCTCTTCCTCCCCGCGTCGGCCGGGTGCGATTACCCGGCGGCGTCGTTCAAATCACTGCCCTATCGGCTACAACTGCTGATGGGGGGGATTAGAGGCCTGCCATGGTGGTGAGGGGAGGCCAAGACCGTGAAAGCAAGAGTTTTTCCCGGGGCTCCTCCGCTGGCCGCGCATGCGCGCTGCCGGTTTTCCCGCATCCCGCCAAGAAAACGTCGTGCTTTCCAAGTGAAACCAATCCAGTAAAATCAGCCATATTTTTGTGAGGCTGCCAGCCGAATTTGGGGTCATTCCGGGCCGGTTCCTATTTTTGCGTATTTCCTTGATTTTCAATGGTAGGAAAATAAAAAAAAATACTTCCCGACCTCGAAAAAATCTGGGAAAATTTATAAAGGTGGATTGGATTTTTGCCAACCTATGTGCAAAATTTCAGCTCAAAATACCAAGAAATGAATTTTTTAGAGGGGGGGTGACAGCTGGGACCTAGTAGTGTCTACCCCTGCCAGAGCTGCAATAACACTTATAGCTCTTTAGGGGGGTGGCCATGGGGCGCGCTGGCTGGCGCCCATAGGCCTGCCGCGGGGGCTGCTGCTACGCTCGGACTAACGTGGGGGGCCTCACGGCCCGAAGTAACGCCGCCATCGATGACCCGTTTTCCGGCCGGCGACGACCCGATTCCGACCACCGCCCTATAAAAATCACACGCGCGCGAGCGCGCGCGCCCGCCCGCGCCCGCGCTGGGCGCTGGGGCGCTGGGGCGCTGGGGCCTGGGGCGCTGGGGCCTGGGGGCCTGGGGCCCTGGGCCTGGGGCCTGGGCCCTTGGGGGCCCTTGGGCTCTTGGGCGATTGGGCGCGCGCGCGCGCGGCAGTGGTTCCCCTGCCCGCGCTGCGCAACGGGGGCTGACGCGGGGACAGCCCCTGCTGCCTTGCCTATCTTACCCGCGGGGGGGCTGCCTTCGGGCCTGCCCCCTGCGCTCTTGCCTGCCCCCCGCGCGGGTGAGGCTAGGCACACGCTGGGGCAGCGGCAGCGATAACAACAGTGGGAAAAATCGGCAGCGCGGTAAATGCCGCTGGAGGCCGTCGCGGAAAATCGGCAGCGCAGATTTGTTGACGAACACGGGCTGGACGCTGGGCTGGCCAGGCCTGGCAGGAAAATTCGTCTAGGGGGTAGGCTCACGGCAACGGGGGCTGACGCGGGGACAGCCCCTGCTGGCTTGCTATCTTGCCCGCGGGGGGGCTGCCGTCGGGCCGGGGCAGCGGCAGCGATGCCAGCGGTGGGAAATATCGGCAGCGCGGACAGCCCCTGCTGGCTTGCTATCTTGCCCGCGGGGGGGCTGCCTTCGGGCCCGGGGCAGCGGCAGCGATGCCAGCGGTGGGAAATATCGGCAGCGCGGACAGCCCCTGCTGGCTTGCTATCTTGCCCGCGGGGGGGCTGCCTTCGGGCCCGGGCAGCGGCAGCGATGCCAGCGGTGGGAAATATCGGCAGCGCGGACAGCCCCTGCTGGCTTGCTATCTTGCCCGCGGGGGGGCTGCCTTCGGGCCCGGGCAGCGGCAGCGATGCCAGCGGTGGGAAATATCGGCAGCGCGGACAGCCCCTGCTGGCTTGCTATCTTGCCCGCGGGGGGGCTGCCTTCGGGCCCGTGGCAGCGGCAGCGATGCCAGCGGTGGGAAATATCGGCAGCGCGGACAGCCCCTGCTGGCTTGCTATCTTGCCCGCGGGGGGGCTGCCTTCGGGCCCGGGGCAGCGGCAAAGCGATGCCAGCGGTGGGAAATATCGGCAGCGCGGACAGCCCCTGCTGGCTTTGCTATCTTGCCCGCGGGGGGCTGCCTTCGGGCCCGTGGCAGCGGCAGCGATGCCAGCGGTGGGAAATATCGGCAGCGCGGACAGCCCCTGCTGGCTTGCTATCTTGCCCGCGGGGGGGCTGCCTTCGGGCCCGTGGCAGCGGCAGCGATGCCAGCGGTGGGAAATATCGGCAGCGCGGACAGCCCCTGCTGGCTTGCTATCTTGCCCGCGGGGGGGCTGCCTTCGGGCCCGGGGCAGCGGCAGCGATGCCAGCGGTGGGAAATATCGGCAGCGCGGACAGCCCCTGCTGGCTTGCTATCTTGCCCGCGGG
>JAQIZT010000322.1:0-7500 GCA_029228515.1 Populus alba x Populus x berolinensis | reverse complement strand
GAAAAAAGACTGGGGGCCTAGGCACCTGCGCTGGAATAAAAGGCAGCGGCACGCGATGCCCACAGCGAGAAAAATAGGTCCAGGCGCAGACATTTTTTGGACGACCGAACATGGGCTGGCCGCTGGGCTAGTCCAGGCCAGTGCAAGGAAAATACCGTCAAGGGGATGCGCATGACGAAAGCAAGGGGCTGGTTTCAGACGACAGCGGGCTAGTGCTGGAATTAGGCAGCGCCAGACGAGAATCGCGCGAAGTCGCGGCAGAATCGGCAGCCGGTGCTTGGCGATGAGTCCGGACTGTTTATAGTCCTAGGCGTGACGAAAACGACTGGGGGCCTAGGCACACGCTGGTGGCAGCGGCAGCGATGCCAACAGTGGGAAAAATCGGCAGCGCCGATTTTTTGCTATGAACATGGGCTGTCCAGGCCAGGCTAGAAAAATCGTCAAGGGGATGCTGCTGACTAGAGATAAGCTAGGGGTCTGTTCAGACACAGGGGGCAGTGCTGAGGAAATCGGCAGCGCCGACTGGAAATCGGCGAAGTCGGCTTGAAGCGCGCAGCCGGTGGCTGGCGATGAGGTTCTGCGACTGTTTATAGTCCTAGGCGTCTTGACGAAAAAGACTGGGGACTAGGCAACGCGCCTGGACGCAGCGGCTAGCGATCGCCCACAGCGGGGAAAAAATCGGCAGCGCGATTTGTTTGACGAACATGGGCTGGACGCATTGGGCTGTCCAGGCCAGGGCAGCGAAAATTCGTCAAGGGATGCGCTGACGAAGCAGGGGCTGTTCAGACACAGCGGGCAGTTTTCTGGCTGTTGATGGAATCGGCAGAGCCGGACGGAAATCGGCGAAGTCGGCAGAAATCGGCAGCCGCGTTGCTGGCGATGAGTCGGACTGTTTATAGTCCTAGGCGTGACGTAAAAACAGACTGCGGGGCTAGGCACGCGCTGGCGGCGAGCTGTGGCAGCGATGCCCACACGGGGAATAAATCGGCAAGCGCAGATTTTGTGTCGAACATGGGCTGGACGCTTGGCTGTCCATGGCCAGGGCATGGGAAATTCGTCAAGGGGATGCGCTGACTCGAAGCAGGGGTCTGTTCAGACACCTCTGGGCAGTGCTGGGAATCTTTGGCTAAATTTAGCGCGCGACGAAATCGGGCAAAGTCAGGCAGCAGAATCGGCCAGCCGGGTTGATTGCTGGCGTATCGAGTCTGGACTGTTTTATAGTCCCTAGGCGTGACAAAAAAGACTGGGGGCCCCTAGGCACGCGGACTGGCGGGCAGCCTTTATTGGCAGCGTAGTTGCCCACAGCAGGGAAAAAAATCGGCAGCCGCAGATTTTTTTGACGAACATGGGGCTGGACGCTGGGCTTCTGTCCAGGCCCAAGGCAGGAAAAATTCGTCAAGGGGCATGCGCTGCACGAAGCAGGGGCTGTTCAGACACAGCGGGCAGTGCTGGAATCTAGGCTAGGCGCCGACGACAATCGGCAAATTTTCAGTTCGGCAGATATCGGCAGCCGAGGGCTATTCATTTTTTATGTAGTCGCGGGCGATGAGTCTGGACTGTTTATAGTCCTTAGGTCGTGACGAAAAAGTGACTGGGGGCCTATGGGCACGCGCTTGTTTGGCATTAGGCGGCATGGCATCGATGCCCACAGCGGGAAGAAACAAATCGGCAGCGCAGATTTATTTGACGAACATTGTGGGAAAGAGCTGGACGCTGGGGCTGTCTCACGGGCCATGGCCAGGAAGGAAAATTCGTCAAAGGGGATGCGCTTGACAGATATAATTTGCAAGGGGCTGTTCAGGACACAGCGGGCAGTGCTTGGAAATCGGCGCTCTTAAAGCCGCCGACGAAATCGGCGAAGTCGGGCAGAATGTCGGCACACTCTGCGGTGCTGGCGATGGAGGTGGGTTGTCCGGAATGTATATGAGTTCCTAGGCGTGACGGAAGAAACGACTGGGGGCCTTAGGCCACACGCTGGGCGGCTAGGCGGTTGGCTAGCTACGGCACAGCCCGATGCCAACAGTGGGAAAAATCTGGCCCAGCGCGGATATTGTGCAGCTGGAGGCTGTCGGGGAAAATCATTGATGAGGTCATGGCGACAGATGTGGTGACGAACAAGGGCTGGACGCTGGGCTGTCCAGGCCAGGCAAGAAAATTCGTCGAGGGGACGCGCTGATCGAAACAGGGGCTGTTCAGACACAGCTAGGCAGTAGTTGGAATCGGCAGCGCGGACGAACGAGGGGCTGTACAGGACAGAATCGGCAACTTTGGAGAAACATCAGAGCAGCGCGGATTTGTGCAGCTGGAGGCCCTTTATCCGCTGGCTGCCCGCAACGAGTCATTAACTTCTCTGCCCTTATCAACATAAACTCCGCAGAGATGGGTGTTGTTCGCTATCTTGGAAGAAAGAGATTCTCTTCCTCACCGCGTTCTCGGCCGGGTGCGATTACCCGGCGGTTGGCCGTCGTTACAAATCACTTGCCCTATCGGCATACAACTGCTGATGGGGGGGGCATTAGAGGGCCTGCCTATGGTGGTGAGGGAAGAGGGCCAAGACCGTCGAAAGCAAGAGTTTTAGCGGGGCTCCTCAGTCTGGCCGCGCATATATGCGCTCGCTGCGGTTTTCACGCATCCCGCCAAGAAAACGTCGTTGCTTTCCACGTGAAAACCAATTCCAGTAAAATCAGCCATATTTTTGTGAGGCTGCCAGTTTACCGAAATTTGGGGTCATGAGTCGGTGGCCGGTTCCTATTTTTGCGTATTTCCTTGATTTTCAATTGGTAGGAAAATAAAAAAAAATACTTCCCGACCACGAATAAAAAAATCTGGAGAAAATTTATAAAGGTGGATTGGATTTTTGCCAACCTATTGCTTGCAAAATCTTCAGCTCAAAATACAAAGAAATGAATTTTTTAGAGGGGGGGTGACAGCTGGGGACCTAGTAGTGTCTTTACCCCTGCCAGAGCTGCAATTAACACTTATAGCTTCTTTAGGGGGGCGTTGGCCATGGGTGCGCGCTAGGCTGGCGCCCATAGGCCCTGCGCGCTGGGGGCTGGCTGGCTACGCTCGGACTTAACGTGGGGAGGCGCATCACGAGCCCGAATAGTAACGCCGGCCATCGATGACCCGTTTTTCCGGCTGGCGACTGGACCCGATTACCGACGCACCGCCCTAAATAAAAAGTCACCCTAAACGCGGCGCGCGCAGTATGAACTTAAATAAACCATTAGCTGCTAATACAGCGCCCAGCGCGCGCCCGTCGCTGGGCAGCTGGGACGCTGGGGCTTGGGGCCTGGGGCGCTGGGGCCTGGGGGCCTGGGGCCTGAGGGCCTGGGGCCCTTGAGGGGCCCTTGGGCTTCTTGGAGCGATTGGAGTCGCGCGCGGCGCGGCGGCAGTGGTTCCCCTGCCGCGCTGACGCACACGGGGGCTGACGCACTCGGAGGACTAAGCCCCTGCTGCTCTTGACTATTCTTTACCCGCGGGGGGGCTGCCTTCGGGCCCTGGCCCCCTCGCGCTCTTGCCTGCCCCCGCCGCGGGGTGACGGCTAGGCACACGCTGGGCCATATGAGCCTGCAGGCAGCGATAACAACTAGTGGGAAAAATCGGGCAGGCGCGAAGGTAAATGCCGCTGGTAAAGGCCCGTCGCTGGAAAAATCGGCAGCGCAGATTTGATTGACGAACACGGGGGCTGGACGCTGGGCATGGGCCAGGCATGGACAAGAGAATACATTTCGATTCTAGGGGGTAGGCTCACGGCAACGGGGGCGTGACGCCATGGGGACCAGCCCCTGCTGGGCTTGCTATTATGCCCGCGGGGGGGCTGCCGTCGGGCCGTTCTTCCACGGGGCAAGCTAGGCTAGCTGATGCCCAGCAGGTGGGATAAATATCAGGCAGCGCGGACAAAGGCCCCTGCTGGCTTTGCTAATCTTGCTTCCAGCGGGGGGGACTGCTTCGGGCCCTGGTGTGGGCCTTAGAGCTGGCAAGCTCGATGCCTAAGCGGTTGGGAAATATCGGGCAGCGCGGAACAGCACCCTGCTGGATTGCTATCCTTGCCGCGGGAGGGGCTGCCTTCTGGGGCCCCGGGGCTAGCAGGCAGCGATGCACAGCTGGTGGGATAATATCGGCAGCTATGCGCGACAGCCCCTGCTGAGCTTGCTTATCTTTGGCCCGCGGGGGTGGGGTAGCCTTCGTGGCCCGGTGTGCGTTAGCGTCGCAGACGATGCCAGCGTGTGGCGAAAATATCAGGCAAGCGACGGACAGCCCCTGCTGGCTTGATTATCTTGCCACCGCGGGGCGGGCTGCCTTCGGGCCCGTTTGGCAAAGCGGCAGCTGATGCCAGCCAGGTTGGGAAATATCGGCAGCTATGCGGGACAGGCCCCTGCTCGGCTGCTATCTTGCACCGCGGGAGGGGCTGCCTTCGGGCCCGGAGGCAAGAAATAGCTTGGCAGCCGATGCCAGCTGGTGGGAGGAAATATCAGGCAGCTGCGGACAGAGTGCCCTGCTGGCCTTGCTATCTTGCCCGCGGTTTGGGGGGCTGCCTTCGGGTCCCGTGGCAGCCTGAGGCAGCGATGCCAGAGCGTGGGAAATATCGGACGCAGCGCGGGAACAGCCCCTGCTGGGCTTGCTAATCTTCCGCCCGCAGGGGGGGGGCTGCCTTCGGGCTCGTAGGCAGCGGCAAGCTGATGCCCAGCAAGGGTGGGAAATTTCGGCAGCGGCGGACAAGGCACACCCATGCTAGGCTTTGCTATCTCTGTCCCGCGGGGGGGCTGCCTTCTGGGGCGTGTTAATGGCTATAGCAGAGCAGCGAGAGATGCCAGCGGTGGGAAATATCGGCAGCGCGGAACAGCCCCTGCTGGCTTGCTATTCATGCCCGTCGGGCGGGGCTGCCTTTCGGTGCCCGTATGTTTCAGGCGCAGCTGCTGGCAGACGATGCCAGCGGTTGGGAAATATCGGGAGGGGGACAGCTGCAGGACAGCCCCTTGCTGGCTTGCTATCTTTTGACAAGGCGGTGGATGGGGGCTGTCCTTCGGGGCCCGTATGGCAGCAGGCAAGCTCGGATGCCAACGGTGGGAAATATCGGCAGCGCGGCAGCAAGCCCCAGGCTGGCTGTGCTATCTTGCCCGCGGGGGGGCTGCCTTCGGGGGCCCGGAGGCTCAGCGGCAGCTGATGCCAGCGGTTGGGAATATATCGGCAGCGCGGACAGCCCCCTGCTGGCTTGCTATCTCTTTGCCCGCGAGGGGCGGTGCCTACCAAGTCGGTGCCCGTTGGAGCGGTAGCGTTGCCCGCTGTGTTGGGAAAATATCGGCAGCTATGGCTCGGACAGCCCCTGCTGGTCTTTGCTATCTTGCACCGCGGCGGGGGCTTGCCTAGTTCGGGCCCGTGGCAGCGGCAGCGATGCCAGCGGTGGGAAATATCGGCAGCGCGGACAGCCCCTGCTGGCTTGCTATCTTGCCCGCGGGGGGGCTGCCTTCGGGCCCGTGGCAGCGGCAGCGATGCCAGCGGTGGGAAATATCGGCAGCGCGGACAGCCCCTGCTGGCTTGCTATCTTGCCCGCGGGGGGCTGCCTTCGGGCCCGTGGCAGCGGCAGCGATGCCAGCGGTGGGAAATATCGGCAGCGCGGACAGCCCCTGCTGGCTTGCTATCTTGCCCGCGGGGGGGCTGCCTTCGGGCCCGGGCAGCGGCAGCGATGCCAGCGGTGAAATATCGGCAGCGCGGACAGCCCCTGCTGGCTTGCTATCTTGCCCGCGGGGGGCTGCCTTCGGCCCGTGGCAGCGGCAGCGATGCCAGCGGTGGGAAATATCGGCAGCGCGGACAGCCCCTGCTGGCTTGCTATCTTGCCCGCGGGGGGCTGCCTTCGGGCCGGGCAGCGCAGCGATGCCAGCGGTGGGAAATATCGGCAGCGCGGACAGCCCCTGCTGGCTTGCTATCTTGCCCGCGGGGGCTGCCTTCGGCCCGTGGCAGCGGCAGCGATGCCAGCGGTGGGAAATATCGGCAGCGCGGACAGCCCCTGCTGGCTTGCTATCTTGCCCGCGGGGGGCTGCCTTCGGGCCCGGGCAGCTGCGCTCTTGCCTGCCCCCCGCGCGGGAGAGGCTAGGCGCTGCTGGGCCAGCCCGACGTCGCTGGCCGCGCATGCGCGCTGCCGTTTTTCTCGCATCCCGCCAAGAAAACGTCGTGCGTTCCACATGAAACCAATCCAGTAAAATCAGCCATATTTTTGTGAGGCTGCCAGCCAAATTTGGGGTCATTCCGGGCCGGTTCCTATTTTTGCGTATTTCCTTGATTTTTAATGGTAGGAAAATAAAATAAAATACTTCCCGACCTCGAAAAAATCTGGGAAAATTTATAAAGTTGGATTGGATTTTTGCCAGCCTATGTGCAAAATTTCAGCTCAAAATACCAAGAAATGAATTTTTTAGAGGGGGGGTGACAGCTGGGACCTAGTAGTGTCTACCCCTGCCAGAGCTGCAATAACACTTATAGCTCTTTAGGGGGGTGGCCATGGGGCGCGCTGGCTGGCGCCCATAGGCCTGCCGCGGGGGATTTGTGGGCTGCTGCTATACTCGGACTAACGTGGGGGGCCTCATGGCCCGAAGTAACGCCGCCATCGATGACCCGTTTTCCGGCCGGCGACGACCCGATTCCGGCCACCGTCCCTGTGACCCGCTCCAAGCCGTTGGGCGCGTTGGGGCTGCTTATCCGCGGCTGCGGGCGCGCACGCACTCTGATTTGCCAGCGCTCGTGCCAACCAATAGGCAGCCCCAACGCGCCCAACGGCTTGGCGCGACGTCACGATTCCGGCCACCGTCCCCGGACCCGCTCCAAGCCGTTGGGCGCGTTGGGGCTGCTTATCCGCGGCGTGGGCGTGGGCCTTAACAAGCCGCGCTCGTTCCAAGGTGCTGGCAGCCGACGCGCGCCTCTCAGCTTGCCGCGACGTCCCGGTGGCGGTGGCCGGAATCCCTTCCCGTCACCCGCTCCAAGCCGTTGGGCGCGTTGGGGCTGCTTATCCGCGGTCTCGGGCGTGGGGCCTTAACAGGATTCCCCTCGTGCCAAGGTGCTGGCAGCCCCAACGCGCCCAACGGCTTGGCGCTACGTAACGGCGACGTCCCGATTCCGGCCACCGCTGCCGTGACCCGCTCCAAGCCGTTGGGCGCGTTGGGGCTGCTTATCCGCGGTCTCGGGTGTGGGGCCTTAACAGGATTCCCCTCGTGCCAAGGTGCTGGCAGCCCCAACGCGCCCAACGGCTTGGCGCGACGTCACGGCAGCGGTGGCCGCTGCCTGTGCTCGCAAGCTGGGGGCCTGGCCGGCGTGTCTGGTGCGGACCGCCGAGCTTGGGGATTGCGAGGAGAGCTGTACCGCGTGGGCGTGCTGCATTCAGTTGCGGCGCTCCTGCCAAGGTGCTGGCTCTCCTCGCCATCCCCAAGCTCCTGCGCGATGTGCCCGCTGCCGAGGCCTGGCCTCCGTCTTCCGAGCTGAGGCAGATGGCCCCCCGAATGATTCCCC
>JAQIZT010000321.1:20000-25000 GCA_029228515.1 Populus alba x Populus x berolinensis | reverse complement strand
GATTTATAGTCCCAGGCTTGACCGAAACGACTGGGGGCCTTGACACACACTGGGGCACTGGCAGCTATGCCAACAGTGGGAAAAAATCTAGGGCAGCGCAAATTTTTGTGACGAACATGGGCTGGACGCTGGGCTGTCCAGGCCATGCAGGAAGAATCGTGAGGGGGACGCGCTGTCGAAGGCAGGGGCTGTTCAGACACAGCGGGCGCAGGGGGTGGAATCGGCGACGAGCTGCCGTACGAATATCTGGCAGAATCGGGCAGCCGATGGTCGGTGGCGATGAGTTCTGGACTGTTTATAGTCCTATGGGCTTGACGAAAAAAGACTGGGGGCATAGGCGAGGAGGACAGCGATGCCAAATCAGTGTGGTAAAATCCGGCAGCGCGGAGATCCGCAGCTGGTAGGCCCGTCGGGGAAAATCGGCAGCGCAGATTTGTTGACGGAAAACACGGGTCTGTGACGCTGGGCGTGGTCTAGGCCAGGCAGGAAAATTCGTCATGGGGACGCTGGCAGACGAGAAACAGGGGAACTGGTCAGACACCAGCAGGGCAGTGTTGGAATCGGGCGTTTACAGCGCCGACGGAAATCGGTGAAAGTCCCGGCTGAACTCTCGGCCGGCCTCCGGTGCTGGCGATGAGTCCGGACGATTTATAGTCCCGGACTTGAACGAAACGACTGGGAGGCCTAGGACACAACACTGGTGCCAGTGGCAGGCTTTGCCCAACAGTGGGAAAAAATCGGGCAGCGCAGATTTTTTGAGAAACATGGGCTGTGCGCATGGCTGTCCAGGCAAGTGCTTAAGAAATCGTCAAGGGGAGGCGCTGATCGAAGCAAGGGGCTGTTTAGACACAGCGGGCAGTGTTGGAATCGAGGCGCCAGCCGCGACGAAATGGGAGGGAAATAAGGTCGGCTAGAATCGGCAGCCGGGTGCTGGCGATGAGTCTGGACCTGTTTTTTGTCCTAGGCTGTGACGGATATAAGACTGGGGGCCTAGGCAGCCGCCTAGCGATGGCCAAACAGTGGGAGAAAATCGTGCAGCGCGGAGATACGCTGCTGGAGGACCGTCGGGAGAAAAATCGGCAGCGCAGATTTGTTTGACGAACACGGGCTGGACGCTGGGGCTTGTCGAGGTTGCCAGGCAGAGGAAAAATTCGTCAAGGGGAACGCGGTGACGAAACAGGGGCTGTTCAGACACAGCATGGCCGATGGTAGTGTTGGAATCCAGGCATCAGCCGCGTACGAAACGAGGGGCTGTTTCAGACAAATCGGCAACGTCGGAACACAAATCTTGGCATGCGCGGGGTTTGTGGCAGCTGGGAGGCCCTATCAGCCTGGACTTGGCCCGCAACGAGTTTATTCCAATTCTCTGCCCTATCAACATAACTCGCGATGTGATTGTCTTCTGCTATCTTGGAAGAAGAGATCTCTTCCCTCCCGCGTCTGCCGGGTGCGATTAACGCGTGGGCGTCGGTCTAAATCACTGCCCTATCGGCCACGACTGCTGATGGGGGGGATTAGAGGCCGGCCATGGTGGTGAGGGGAGGCCAAGACCGTGAAAGCAAGAGTTTTCCCGGGGCTCCTCCGGTGGGACCGCGGCAATGCGCTCTTGCTGCCGGTTTTCCCGCATCCCGCCAAGAGAGAAACGTCATGCTTTCCACGTGAAATCAATCCAGTAAAATCAGCCTTATTTTTGTTCGAGGCTGCCAGCCGAATTTGGGGTCATTACGGGCCGGGGTGCTCTATTTTTGCGTATTTCCTTTGATTTTTAATGGTAGGAAAATAATAAATAAGATACTTCCCGACCTCGAAAAAATCTGGGAAAATTATTAAAGGGTGGATTGGATTTTTTGCCATCCTATGTGCCCAAAATTTCAGCTCTCAATAATACCAAGAAATGAATTTTTTAGAGGGGGGGTGGAAGGGGGTGACAGCTGGGACCTAGTAGTGTCTGCCCCATTGCCCCGAGAAAGCTTGAATAAGCTTATAGCTCTTTAGGGGGGGTGGTGCCCGCCGACTGGCCATGAGGGCGCGCTGGGGCTTGGCGCCCATAGGCCGGCCGCGGTGGATTTGCGAGCTGCTGCTACACAAGTGGGGGGCCTCACGGGCCGAAGTAACGCTGCGCCATCGATGACCCGATTTCCGGCTGGCGAGGACCCCGATTCCGACCAGACGCCCTATATAAATCACACTCTCGCGGGCGCGCGCCCGCCCGCGCCCGCGCGCCGCGTCTGCGCTTGAGCTTGGGCGCTGGGGCCTGAGGGCCTGGGGCCCTTGGAGGCCCTTGGGCTGTTTTGGGCGTGTTGGGGGGCTAAGAGCAGCTTCTGCGCGCGGCAATGATTTCTCCATGCCGCGCTGCGCAACGGGGGCTGACGCTGGAAGGGGACAGCCCCTGCTGGCTGGCTATCTTACTCCGCGGGGGGGAGGCATCTTCGGGCCCTTTCCCCCCTGCGCTACTTGGGCCTGCCCCCCGCCGCGCGGAGAGGCTACGCACACCTCTGCGGCCAGCTTATGCCAAAAGCAGAGTGGAAAAAATCTGGAGTCACCTTTGAGGCTTTCGGGAGCTGTGACGCGGACTTAGCCCCCGTGGCTTGCGGGTCGTGGCCCGCGGGGGAGGCTTAGGCACTTCGGCGGCCCGGGGCAGCGGCTAGCGGATTGCCCAGCAGTGGGATAAATCTTAGGCAGCGCCGGACTCAGCCCACGCTGGGCTTTGCTGTCGTGCACGCGGGGGGGCTGCCTTGGGGACCGGGCCAGCGGCAGCGATGCCAGCAGTGGGAAAAATCTTTGGCAGCCTCTGCGGACACGCCCCGCTGGCTTGCTGTCGTGCCCGCGGGGGGGGATGCCTTCGGGCCCGGGGCAGCGGCAGCGATGCCAGCAGTGGGAAAAATCGGCAGCGCGGACAGCCCCCGCTGGCTTGCTGTCGTGCCCGCGGGGGGGCTGCCTTCGGGCCCGGGGCAGCGGCAGCGATGCCAGCAGTGGGAAAAATCGGCAGCGCGGACAGCCCCGCTGGCTTGCTGTCGTGCCCGCGGGGGGGCTGCCTTCGGGCCCGGGGCAGCGGCAGCGATGCCAGCAGTGGGAAAAATCGGCAGCGCGGACAGCCCCCGCTGGCTTGCTGTCGTGCCCGCGGGGGGGCTGCCTTCGGGCCCGGGGCAGCGGCAGCGATGCCAGCAGTGGGAAAAATCGGCAGCGCGGACAGCCCCCGCTGGCTTGCTGTCGTGCCCGCGGGGGGGCTGCCTTCGGGCCCGGGGCAGCGGCAGCGATGCCAGCAGTGGGAAAAATCGGCAGCGCGGACAGCCCCGCTGGCTTGCTGTCGTGCCCGCGGGGGGGCTGCCTTCGGGCCCGGGGCAGCGGCAGCGATGCCAGCAGTGGGAAAAATCGGCAGCGCGGACAGCCCCGCTGGCTTGCTGTCGTGCCCGCGGGGGGGCTGCTTCGGGCCCGGGGCAGCGGCAGCGATGCCAGCAGTGGAAAAATCGGCAGCGCGGACAGCCCCCGCTGGCTTGCTGTCGTGCCCGCGGGGGGGCTGCCTTCGGGCCCGGGGCAGCGGCAGCGATGCCAGCAGTGGGAAAAATCGGCAGCGCGGACAGCCCCCGCTGGCTTGCTGTCGTGCCCGCGGGGGGGCTGCCTTCGGGCCCGGGGCAGCGGCAGCGATGCCAGCAGTGGGAAAAATCGGCAGCGCGGACAGCCCCCGCTGGCTTGCTGGTCGTGCCCGCGGGGGGGCTGCCTTCGGGCCCGGGGCAGCGGCAGCGATGCCAGCAGTGGGAAAAATCGGCAGCGCGGACAGCCCCCGCTGGCTTGCTGTCGTGCCCGCGGGGGGGCTGCCTTCGGGCCCGGGGCAGCGGCAGCGATGCCAGCAGTGGGAAAAATCGGCAGCGCGGACAGCCCCCGCTGGCTTGCTGTCGTGCCCGCGGGGGGGCTGCCTTCGGGCCCGGGGCAGCGGCAGCGATGCCAGCAGTGGGAAAAATCGGCAGCGCGGACAGCCCCCGCTGGCTTGCTGTCGTGCCCGCGGGGGGGCTGCCTTCGGGCCCGGGGCAGCGGCAGCGATGCCAGCAGTGGGAAAAATCGGCAGCGCGGACAGCCCCCGCTGGCTTGCTGTCTTGCCCGCGGGGGGGCTGCCTTCGGGCCCGGGGCCCCTGCGCTCTTGCCTGCCCCCCGCGCGGGAGAGGCTAGGCGCTGCTGGGGCCAGCCCGACGTCGCTGGCCGCGCATGCGCGCTGCCGGTTTTCTCGCATCCCGCCAAGAAAACGTCGTGCTTTCCACATGAAACCAATCCAGTAAAATCAGCCATATTTTTGTGAGGCTGCCAGCCGAATTTGGGGTCATTCCGGGCCGGTTCCTATTTTTGCGTATTTCCTTGATTTTTAATGGTAGGAAAATAAAAAAAAATACTTCCCGACCTCGAAAAAATCTGGGAAAATTTATAAAGTTGGATTGGATTTTTTCCAACATATGTGCAAAATTTCAGCTCAAAATACCAAGAAATGAATTTTTTAGAGGGGGGGTGACAGCTGGGACCTAGTAGTGTCTACCCCTGCCAGAGCTGCAATAACACTTATAGCTCTTTAGGGGGGTGCCCCCTGGCTGGCCATGGGGCGCGCTGGCTGGCGCCCATAGGCCTGCCGCGGGGGATTTGTGGGCTGCTGCTATGCTCGGACTAACGTGGGGGGCCTCATGGCCCGAAGTAACGCCGCCATCGATGACCCGTTTTCCGGCCGGCGACGACCCGATTCCGGCCACCGTCCCTGTGACCCGCTCCAAGCCGTTGGGCGCGTTGGGGCTGCTTATCCGCGGCTGCGGGCGCGCACGCACTCTGATTTGCCAGCGCTCGTGCCAACCAATAGGCAGCCCCAACGCGCCCAACGGCTTGGCGCGACGTCACGATTCCGGCCACCGTCCCTGTGACCCGCTCCAAGCCGTTGGGCGCGTTGGGGCTGCTTATCCGCGGCTGCGGGCGCGCACGCACTCTGATTTGCCAGCGCTCGTGCCAACCAATAGGCAGCCCCAACG
>JAQIZT010000321.1:7500-10000 GCA_029228515.1 Populus alba x Populus x berolinensis | reverse complement strand
AATTTGGGGTACCTTCCGGGCCGGTTCCTATTTTTGCGTATTTCCTTGATTTTTAATGGTAGGAAAATAAAAAAAAATACCTTCCCGACCTCGGGAAAAAATATGGGAAAAATTTATAAAGGTGGATTGGAGATATTTTTGCCCAACCTTTCGTGCAAAATTTCAGCTCAAAATACCAAGAAATGAATTTTTCTTAGAGGGGGGTGACAGCTGGGACCTAGTAGTGTCTGCCCCTGCCTGAGCTGCAATAAACACTTATAGCTCTTTTAGGGGGGTGCCCCCCGACTGGCCATGGGGCGCGCTGGCTGGCGCCCATAGGCCTTGCCGCGGGGGATTTGCGAGGCTGCTGCTACACACGTGGGGGGCCTTCACTGGCCCGAAGTAACGCCCGCCATCGATGACCCGTTTTCCGGCCGGCGACGACCCGATTCCCGACCACCGCCCTATAAAAATCAACACGCGGGGACAAAAAAGCGCTGCGCCCGCGCCCCGCGCCCGCGTCTGCGCTTGGCGCTGGGGCGCTGGGGCCTGAGGGCCTGGGGCCCTTGGGGGCCCTTGGGCTCTTGGGCGGATATTGGGCGCGCGGCTTTGTGGCCGCGCGGCAATGATTTCCATGCCGCGGCTGCGCAACGGGGGCTGACGCGGGGACAGCCCCTGCTCGGCTGGCTATCTTTTAAAACCCCCGCGGGGGGGGCTGCCTTCGGGCCTTGCCGCCTCATGCGCTCTTGCCTGCCCCCCGCGCCGGGAGAGGCTACGCACACCTCTGCGGCAGCGATGCCAGCAGTGGGAAAATATCGGCAGCGCGGACAGCCCACTCTGGCTTGCTGTCGTGCCCGCGGGGGGGCTGCCTTCGGGCCCGGTGGCAGCGGCAGCGATGCCAGCAGTGGGAAAAATCGGCACGCGGACAGCCCCCGCTGGCTTGCTGTCGTGCCCGCGGGGGGGCTGCCTTCGGGCCGTGGCAGCGGCAGCGATGCCAGCAGTGGGAAAAATCGGCAAGCGCGGACAGCCCCCGCTGGCTTGCTGTCGTGCCCGCGGGGGGGCTGCCTTCGGGCCCGTGGCAGCGGCAGCGATGCCAGCAGTGGGAAAAATCGGCAGCGCGGACAGCCCCCGCTGGCTTGCTGTCGTGCCCGCGGGGGGGCTGCCTTCGGGCCCGGGGCAGCGGCAGCGATGCCAGCAGTGGGAAAAATCGGCAGCGCGGACAGCCCCCGCTGGCTTGCTGTCGTGCCCGCGGGGGGGCTGCCTTCGGGCCGGGGCAGCGGCAGCGATGCCAGCAGTGGGAAAAATCGGCAGCGCGGACAGCCCCCGCTGGCTTGCTGTCTTGCCCGCGGGGGGGCTGCCTTCGGGCCCGGGGCCCCTGCGCTCTTGCCTGCCCCCCGCGCGGGAGAGGCTAGGCGCTGCTGGGGCCAGCCGACGTCGCTGGCCGCGCATGCGCGCTGCCGGTTTTCTCGCATCCCGCCAAGAAAACGTCGTGCTTTCCACATGAAACCAATCCAGTAAATTCAGCCATATTTTTGTGAGGCTGCCAGCCGAATTTGGGGTCATTCCGGGCCGGTTTCCTATTTTTGCGTATTTCCTTGATTTTTAATGGTTGGAAATAAAAAAAAAACTTCCCGACCTCGAAAAAATCTGGGAAAATTTATAAAGTTGGATTGGATTTTTTCCAACATATGTGCAAAATTTCAGCTCAAAATACCAAGAAATGAATTTTTTAGAGGGGGGGTGACAGCTGGGACCTAGTAGTGTCTACCCCTGCCAGAGCTGCAATAACACTTATAGCTCTTTAGGGGGGTGCCCCCTGGCTGGCCATGGGGCGCGCTGGCTGGCGCCCATAGGCCTGCCGCGGGGGATTTGTGGGCTGCTGCTATGCTCGGACTAACGTGGGGGGCCTCATGGCCCGAAGTAACGCCGCCATCGATGACCCGTTTTCCGGCCGGCGACGACCCGATTCCGGCCACCGTCCCTGTGACCCGCTCCAAGCCGTTGGGCGCGTTGGCTGCTTATCCGCGGCTGCGGGCGCGCACGCACTCTGATTTGCCAGCGCTCGTGCCAACCAATAGGCAGCCCCAACGCGCCCAACGGCTTGGCGCGACGTCACGATTCCGGCCACCGTCCCTGTGACCCGCTCCAAGCCGTAGGGCGCGGTGGGGCTGCTTATCCGCGGCTGCGGGCGCGCACGCACTCTGATTTGCCGGCGCTCGTGCCAACCAATAGCAGCCCCAACGCGCCCAACGGGTTGGCGCGACGTCACGATTCCGGCCACCGTCCCTGTGACCCGCTCCAAGCCGTTGGGCGCGTTGGGGCTGCTATCCGCGGCTGCGGGCGCGCACGCACTCTGATTTGCCAGCGCTCGTGCCAACCACTTGGCAGCCCCGTCGCGCCCAACGGCTTGGCGCGACGTCACGATTCCGGCCACCGTCCCTGTGACCCGCTCCAAGCCGTTGGGCGCGTTGGGGCTGCTTATCCGCGGCTGCGGGCGCGCAAGCACGCACTCTGATTTGCC
>JAQIZT010000320.1:22500-27500 GCA_029228515.1 Populus alba x Populus x berolinensis | reverse complement strand
GGAAAATTCGTCAAGGGGATGCGCTGACGAAGCAGGGGCTGTTCAGACACAGCGGCAGTGCTGAATCGGCAGCGCCGACGAAATCGGCGAAGTCGGCAGAATCGGCAGCCGGTGCTGGCGATGAGTCCGACTGTTTATAGTCCTAGGCGTGACGAAAAAGACTGGGGCCTAGGCACGCGCTGGGGCAGCGGCAGCGATGCCACAGCGGGAAAAATCGGCAGCGCAGATTTTTTGACGAACATGGGCTGGACGCTGGGCTGTCCAGGCCAGGCAGGAAAATTCGTCAAGGGGATGCGCTGACGAAGCAGGGGCTGTTCAGACACAGCGGGCAGTGCTGGAATCGGCAGCGCCGACGAAATCGCAAAGTCGGCAGAATCGGCAGCCGGTGCTGGCGATGAGTCTGGACTGTTTATAGTCCTAGGCGTGACGAAAAAGACTGGGGGCCTAGGCACGCGCTGGGCACGGCAGCGATGCCCACAGCGGGAAAAATCGGCAGCGCAGATTTTTTGACGAACATGGGCTGGACGCTGGGCTGTCCAGGCCAGGCAGGAAAATTCGTCAAGGGGATGCGCTGACGAAGCAGGGGCTGTTCAGACACAGCGGGCAGTGCTGGAATCGGCAGCGCCGACGAAATCGGCAAAGTCGGCAGAATCGGCAGCCGGTGCTGGCGATGAGTCTGGACGATTTATAGTCCTAGGCTTGACGAAAAAGACTGGGGGCCTAGGCACGCGCTGGGGCAGCGGCAGCGATGCCCACAGCGGGAAAAATCGGCAGCGCAGATTTTTTGACGAACATGGGCTGGACGCTGGGCTGTCCAGGCCAGGCAGGAAAATTCGTCAAGGGGATGCGCTGACGAAGCAGGGGCTGTTCAGACACAGCGGGCAGTGCTGGAATCGGCAGCGCCGACGAAATCGGCGAAGTCGCAGAATCGGCAGCCGGTGCTGGCGATGAGTCCGGACTGTTTATAGTCCTAGGCGTGACGAAAACGACTGGGGGCCTAGGCACACGCTGGGCAGGGGCAGCGGCAGCGATGCCAACAGTGGGAAAAATCGGCAGCGCGGATTTGTGCAGCTGGAGGCCCGTCGGGGAAAATCGGCAGCGCAGATTTGTGACGAACACGGGCTGGACGCTGGGCTGTCCAGGCAGGCAGGAAAATTCGTCGAGGGGACGCGCTGACGAAACAGGGGCTGTTCAGACACAGCAGGCAGTGTTGGAATCGGCAGCGCGGACGAACGAGGGGCTGTTCAGACAAATCGGCAACGTCGGAAAAATCGGCAGCGCGGATTTGTGCAGCTGGAGGCCCTATCAGCTGGCTGCCCGCAACGAGTCATTCAATTCTCTGCCCTATCAACATAACTCCCGATGTGTTGTTCGCTATCTTGGAAGAAGAGATCTCTTCCTCCCGCGTCGGCCGGGTGCGATTACCCGGCGGCGTCGTTCAAATCACTGCCCTATCGGCTACAACTGCTGATGGGGGGGATTAGAGGCCTGCCATGGTGGTGAGGGAGGCCAAGACCGTGAAAGCAAGAGTTTTCCCGGGGCTCCTCCGCTGCCGCGCATGCGCGCTGCCGGTTTTCCCGCATCCCGCCAAGAAAACGTCGTGCTTTCCACGTGAAACCAATCCAGTAAAATCAGCCATATTTTTGTGAGGCTGCCAGCCGAATTTGGGGTCATTCCGGGCCGGTTCCTAGTTTTGCGTATTTCCTTGATTTTCAATGGTAGGAAAATAAAAAAAAATACTTCCCGACCTCGAAAAAATCTGGGAAAATTTATAAAGGTGGATTGGATTTTTGCCAACCTATGTGCAAAATTTCAGCTCAAAATACCAAGAAATGAATTTTTTTAGAGGGGGGGTGACAGCTGGGACCTAGTAGTGTCTACCCCTGCCAGAGCTGCAATAACACTTATAGCTCTTTAGGGGGTGGCCATGGGGCGCGCTGGCTGGCGCCCATAGGCCTGCCGCGGGGCTGCTGCTACGCTGCGGACTAACGTGGGGGGCCTCACGGCCCGAAGTAACGCCGCCATCGATGACCCGTTTTCCGGCCGGCGACGACCCGATTCCGACCACCGCCCTATAAAAATCACACGCGCGCGCGCGCGCGCGCGCGCGCCCGCCCGCGCCGCGCTGGGCGCTGGGGCGCTGGGGCCTGGGGCGCTGGGCCTGGGGCCTGGGGCCTGAGGCCTGGGGCCCTTGGGGGCCCTTGGGCTCTTGGGCGATTGGGCGCGCGCAGCGCGCGGCAGTGGTTCCCCTGCCGCGCTGCGCAACGGGGGCTGACGCGGGGACAGCCCCTGCTGCCTGCTATCTTACCCGCGGGGGGCTGCCTTCGGCCCTGGCCCCTGCGCTCTTGCCTGCCCCCCGCGCGGGTGAGGCTAGGCACACGCTGGGGCAGCGGCAGCGATAACAACAGTGGGAAAAATCGGCAGCGCGGTAAATGCCGCTGGAGGCCCGTCGCGGAAATCGCAGCGCAGATTTGTTGACGAACACGGGCTGGACGCTGGGCTGGCCAGCCTGGCAGGAAATCGTCTAGGGGGTAGGCTCACGGCAACGGGGCTGACGCGGGGACAGCCCCTGCTGGCTTGCTATCTTGCCCGCGGGGGGCTGCCTTCGGGCCCGGGGCAGCGGCAGCGATGCCAGCGGTGGGAAATATCGGCAGCGCGGACAGCCCCTGCTGGCTTGCTATCTTGCCCGCGGGGGGCTGCCTTCGGGCCCGGGGCAGCGGCAGCGATGCAGCGTGGGAAATATCGGCAGCGCGGACAGCCCCTGCTGGCTTGCTATCTTGCCCGCGGGGGGGCTGCCTTCGGCCCGGGCAGCGGCAGCGATGCCAGCGGTGGGAAATATCGCAGCGCGGACAGCCCCTGCTGGCTTGCTATCTTGCCCGCGGGGGGCTGCCTTCGGGCCCGTGGCAGCGGCAGCGATGCCAGCGGTGGGAAATATCGGCAGCGCGGACAGCCCCTGCTGGCTTGCTATCTTGCCCGCGGGGGGGCTGCCTTCGGGCCCGTGGCAGCGGCAGCGATGCCAGCGGTGGGAAATATCGGCAGCGCGGACAGCCCCTGCTGGCTTGCTATCTTGCCCGCGGGGGGCTGCCTTCGGGCCCGTGGCAGCGGCAGCGATGCCAGCGGTGGGAAATATCGGCAGCGCGGACAGCCCCTGCTGGCTTGCTATCTTGCC
The DNA here is from genome assembly GCA_029228515.1 of Populus alba x Populus x berolinensis. Lineage (NCBI taxonomy): Eukaryota > Viridiplantae > Streptophyta > Magnoliopsida > Malpighiales > Salicaceae > Populus > Populus alba x Populus x berolinensis. Next base: position 24,331 of record JAQIZT010000320.1, on the reverse strand, counting down.
CGCGGGGGGGCTGCCTTCGGGCCCGTGGCAGCGGCAGCGATGCCAGCGGTGGGAAATATCGGCAGCGCGGACAGCCCCTGCTGGCTTGCTATCTTGCCCGCGGGGGGGCTGCCTTCGGGCCCGTGGCAGCGGCAGCGATGCCAGCGGTGGGAAATATCGGCAGCGCGGACAGCCCCTGCTGGCTTGCTATCTTGCCCGCGGGGGGCTGCCTTCGGGCCCGGGGCAGCGGCAGCGATGCCAGCGGTGGGAAATATCGGCAGCGCGGACAGCCCCTGCTGGCTTGCTATCTTGCCCGCGGGGGGCTGCCTTCGGGCCCGGGGCAGCGGCAGCGATGCCAGCGGTGGGAAATATCGGCAGCGCGGACAGCCCCTGCTGGCTTGCTATCTTGCCCGCGGGGGGCTGCCTTCGGGCCCGTGGCAGCGGCAGCGATGCCAGCGGTGGGAAATATCGGCAGCGCGGACAGCCCCTGCTGGCTTGCTATCTTGCCCGCGGGGGGGCTGCCTTCGGGCCCGGGGCAGCGGCAGCGATGCCAGCGGTGGGAAATATCGGCAGCGCGGACAGCCCCTGCTGGCTTGCTATCTTGCCCGCGGGGGGGCTGCCTTCGGGCCCGTGGCAGCGGCAGCGATGCCAGCGGTGGGAAATATCGGCAGCGCGGACAGCCCCTGCTGGCTTGCTATCTTGCCCGCGGGGGGCTGCCTTCGGGCCCGTGGCAGCGGCAGCGATGCCATCGGTGGGAAATATCGGCAGCGCGGACAGCCCCTGCTGGCTTGCTATCTTGCCCGCGGGGGGGCTGCCTTCGGGCCCGTGGCAGCGGCAGCGATGCCAGCGGTGGGAAATATCGGCAGCGCGGACAGCCCCTGCTGGCTTGCTATCTTGCCCGCGGGGGGGCTGCCTTCGGGCCCGTGGCAGCGGCAGCGATGCCAGCGGTGGGAAATATCGGCAGCGCGGACAGCCCCTGCTGGCTTGCTATCTTGCCCGCGGGGGGGCTGCCTTCGGGCCCGTGGCAGCGGCAGCGATGCCAGCGGTGGGAAATATCGGCAGCGCGGACAGCCCCTGCTGGCTTGCTATCTTGCCCGCGGGGGGGCTGCCTTCGGGCCCGGGGCAGCGGCAGCGATGCCAGCAGTGGGAAATATCGGCAGCGCGGACAGCCCCTGCTGGCTTGCTATCTTGCCCGCGGGGGGGCTGCCTTCGGGCCCGTGGCAGCGGCAGCGATGCCAGCGGTGGGAAATATCGGCAGCGCGGACAGCCCCTGCTGGCTTGCTATCTTGCCCGCGGGGGGGCTGCCTTCGGGCCCGGGGCAGCGGCAGCGATGCCAGCGGTGGGAAATATCGGCAGCGCGGACAGCCCCTGCTGGCTTGCTATCTTGCCCGCGGGGGGGCTGCCTTCGGGCCCGTGGCAGCGGCAGCGATGCCAGCGGTGGGAAATATCGGCAGCGCGGACAGCCCCTGCTGGCTTGCTATCTTGCCCGCGGGGGGGCTGCCTTCGGGCCCGGGGCAGCTGCGCTCTTGCCTGCCCCCCGCGCGGGAGAGGCTAGGCGCTGCTGGGGCCAGCCCGACGTCGCTGGCCGCGCATGCGCGCTGCCGGTTTTCTCGCATCCCGCCAAGAAAACGTCGTGCTTTCCACATGAAACCAATCCAGTAAAATCAGCCATATTTTTGTGAGGCTGCCAGCCAAATTTGGGGTCATTCCGGGCCGGTTCCTATTTTTGCGTATTTCCTTGATTTTTAATGGTAGGAAAATAAAAAAAAATACTTCCCGACCTCGAAAAAATCTGGGAAAATTTATAAAGTTGGATTGGATTTTTGCCAGCCTATGTGCAAAATTTCAGCTC
>JAQIZT010000320.1:7500-12500 GCA_029228515.1 Populus alba x Populus x berolinensis | reverse complement strand
GAGGCCCGTCGGGGAAAATCGGCAGCGCAGATTTGGTGACGAACACGGGCTGGACGCTGGGCTGTCCAGGCCAGGCAGGAAAATTCGTCGAGGGGACGCGCTGACGAAACAGGGGCTGTTCAGACACAGCAGGCAGTGTTGGAATCGGCAGCGCGGACGAACGAGGGCTGTTCAGACAAATCGGCAACGTCGGAAAAATCGGCAGCGCGGATTTGTGCAGCTGGAGGCCCTATCAGCTGGCTGCCGCAACGAGTCATTCAATTCTCTGCCCTATCAACATAACTCCCGATGTGTTGTTCGCTATCTTGGAAGAAGAGATCTCTTCCTCCCCGCGTCGGCCGGGTGCGATTACCCGGCGGCGTCGTTCAAATCACTGCCCTATCGGCTACAACTGCTGATGGGGGGGATTAGAGGCCTGCCATGGTGGTGAGGGGAGGCCAAGACCGTGAAAGCAAGAGTTTTCCCGGGGCTCCTCCGCTGGCCGCGCATGCGCGCTGCCGGTTTTCCCGCATCCCGCCAAGAAAACGTCGTGCTTTCCACGTGAAACCAATCCAGTAAAATCAGCCATATTTTTGTGAGGCTGCCAGCCGAATTTGGGTCATTCCGGGCCGGTTCCTATTTTTGCGTATTTCCTTGATTTTCAATGGTAGGAAAATAAAAAAAAATACTTCCCGACCTCGAAAAAATCTGGAAAATTTATAAAGGTGGATTGGATTTTTGCCAACCTATGTGCAAAATTTCAGCTCAAAATACCAAGAAATGAATTTTTTAGAGGGGGGGTGACAGCTGGGACCTAGTAGTGTCTACCCCTGCCAGAGCTGCAATAACACTTATAGCTCTTTAGGGGGGTGGCCATGGGGCGCGCTGGCTGGCGCCCATAGGCCTGCCGCGGGGATGCTGCTACGCTCGGACTAACGTGGGGGGCCTCACGGCCCGAAGTAACGCCGCCATCGATGACCCGTTTTCCGGCAAGCGACGACCCGATTCCGACCACCGCCCTATAAAAATAACACTCAGCGCGCAGCGCGCGCGCCCTTTCAGGACGCCCCGACGCGCTGGGGCGCTGGGGCGCTGGGGCGCTGGGAGCCTGGGGCGCTGGGGCCTGGGGGCCTGGGGCCTGAGGGCCTGGGGCCCTTGGGGGCCCATTGGTCCTCTTGGGCCATTGGTCTCACGCGCGCGCGCGGCAGTGGTTCCCCTGCCAGCGCTGCGCAACGGGGGCTGACGCGGGGACAGCCCCTGCTGCCTTGCTAGCTTACCAGGCGGGGGGCTGCCTTCGGGCCCTGGCCCCCTGCGCTCATTGCCTGCCCCCCCCGCGGGTGAGGCTAGGCACACGCAGGGGTAGCGGCAGCGATAACAACAGTGGGAAAAATCGGCAGCGCGGTAAAATGCCGCTGAAGGGCCCGTCGCGGAAAATCGGCAGCGCAGATTTTGTTGACGAACACGGTCTGGACGGCTGGTCTGGCCAGGCCTGGCAGGAAAATTCGTCAAGGGGGTAGGCTCACGGCAACGGGGGCTGACGCGGGGACAGCCCCTGCTGGGCTTGCTATCTTGGCCCGTCGGGCGGGGCTGGCCGTCGGGACCGTATGGCAGACGTACCAGCGCAACCCCCCCCGCTCAGCCAGCGATGCCAGCGGGTGGGAAATAATGCGGCAGCGCGGGACAGACCTCCTGCTGGCTTGCTATCTTGCCCGCGGGGGCGGATTTTAGGGCTGCCCACTTCGGTGCCCGGGGCAAGCCGGCAGCGATGACCAGAGCGGGGGGAAATTTTTTTAACACTTTATTCGGCCAGCGCGGAACAGCCCACCGTGCTGGACTTGGCTATCTTGCCCGCGGGGGGGCTGCCTTCGGGCACCGTGGCAGCGCAGGGCAGCTGATTGCCAGCGCGTGTGGGATGAAATATCCGGCACGCATGGCGGATCCAGCCCCTGCTGGCTTGCTATCTTCGCCCGCGCGGGGGGGGCCTGCCTTAGGGCCCGTGGCAGCTGGCAGCGATGCCATGCTGGTCGGGAAATATCGGCCAGCGCGGACAGCCCCATGCTGGTCTTGCATATCATTGCCCAGCTCTGGCGGGTGGGTCTGGCACCTTCGGGCTCTCCGGGGCAGCTGGCAAGTGGCGATTGACCAGCTGGTGTGAGAGGAAAATATCTGGCGCAGCCGCGGGACAGACCCCTTGTCTGGCTTGCTATCTTGCTCCTGCGGGGGGCGGGGGCTTGCTCTTCCGGGCCCGTGTCAGAGCGGCAGCGATGCCAGCGGTGGGAAATATCGGCAGCTGCGGACAGCCCCTGCTGGCTTGCGTATCTTGCCCGCGGGTGCTACTGGGGCTGCCTTCGGGCCCGGGGCAGCGGCAGCGATGGCCAGCTGGTGGGAAGAAATATCGGCAGCGCTTCGGGACAGCCCCTTCTGAGCTTGCTATCTTGCCCGCGGGGGGGCTGCCTTTTCGCGGCCCGTGGCTAGCGGCAAGCTGATGCCTCAGCGGTGGGAAATATCTTCGGCAGCCTGCGGACAACCCCCTGCTGGCTTGGCTATCTTGCCCGCGGGGGGGTCTGCCACTTCGGGGCCCGGGGGCAGCTGCGCTCTTGCCTGCCCCCCGCGCGGGAGAGGCTAGGCGCTGCTTGGGGCCAGCCCGACGTCGCTGGCCGCGCATGCGCGCTGCCGGTTTTCTCGCATCCCGCCAAGAAAAACGTCGTGCGTTCCACATGAAACCAATCCAGTAAAATCATGCCATATTTTTGTGAGGCTGCCAGCCAAATTTGGGGTCATTCCGGGCCGTTTCCTATTTTTGCGTATTTCCTTGATTTTTAATGGTAGGAAAATAAAATAAAATACTTCCCGACCCTTCGAAAAAATCTGGGAAAATTTATAAAGTTGGATTGGATTTTTGCCAGCCTATGTGCAAAATTTCAGCTCAAAATACCAAGAAATGAATTTTTTAGAGGGGGGGTGACAGCTTGGACCTAGTAGTGTCTACCCCTGCCAGAGCTGCAATAACACTTATAGCTCTTTAGGGGGGTGCCCCCTGACTGGCCATGGGGCGCGCTGGCTGGCGCCCATAGGCCTGCCGCGGGGGATTTGTGGGCTTGCTGCTATACTCGGACTAACGTGGGGGCCTCATGGCCCGAAGTAACGCCGCCATCGATGACCCGTTTTCCCGGCCGGCGACGACCCGATTCCGGCCACCGTCCCTGTGACCCGCTCCAAGCCGTTGGGCTGCGTTGGGGCTGCTTATCCGCGGCTTTGCGGTGCGCGCCACGCACTCTGATTTGCCAGCGCTCGTGCCAACCAATAGGCAGCCCCAACGCGCCCAACGGCTTGGCGCGACGTCACGATTCCGGCCACCGTCCCCGGGACACGCTCCAAGCCGTTGGGCGCGTTGGGGCTGCTTATCCGCGGCGTGGGCGTGGGGCCTTAACAAGCCGCGCTCGTTCCAAGGTGCTGGCAGCCGACGCGCGCCTTCAGCTTGCCGCGACGTCCCGGGTGGCGGTGGCCGGAATCCCTTCCCGTCACCCGCTCCAAGCCGTTGGGCGCGTTGGGGCTGCTTATCCGCAGTCTCGGGCGTGGGGCCTTAACAGGATTCCCCTCGTGCTCAAGGTGCTGGCAGCACCCGAATCGCGCCCCTAACGGCTTGTGCCGGCTAAACGTAACGGCGGACTTTCGGTACCGATTCCGGCCACCGCTGCCGTGACCCCGCTCCAAGCCGGTTGGGCGCGTTGGGGACTGCTTATCCCGCGGTCCTCGGGTGGTGGGGCCTTAACAGGATTTTCCCCTCGTGCCAAGGTACGCGGCGTGGCTCGAGCCCGCAACGCGCCCAACGGCTTGGCGTGACGTCAAACGGGGCAGCGGTGGCCGTCTGCCTGTGGACACCGCAAGCTGGAGGCCTGGCCGACGGGTGTCTGGTGGCGGACCGCCGAGCTTTGGGGATTGCGAGGAGAGCTGTAACCGCGTGGGAGTGCTGCATTCAGTTGCGGCGCTCCTGCCAAGAGTGCTGGCTCTCCTCGCCATCCCCCAAGCTCCCTGCGGCGATGGAGCCCGCTGCCGCGAGGCCTGGCTCTCCGTCTTCCGCAGAGCCAGAGGCATGATGTAGCCCCCCGAAATGATTTGTCCCCGTTGCACCCCCCTTCGCGGGCCCTGTCCCTTCGAGATCCGCCGCGTCCCCTCGCGGCTTGTTGCGTTGTCACTCTCGAGATTCCCCCCGCGGTCCACCCATGCGGTCTTGTTGCTTTAGTACCCCCTTCGAGATCCTTCGCGTCCCCCAGCGGCGTGTTGCTTGCTTGGGGGGGGGGGCGGGGGGACTTCGCGAGATCCTTTTCGCGTCCAGCCGGTGCGGGCTGGGCAACGATCTCTCTCGGGTGTCTTCCCCACTTGACCCTCCGTGGTCCGAGTGGTTCGCTCGTCGGGATTGTTGAATAGCGTGTACGCTCAGAGGTCGCATGAGCGGGTAATTGGGGCTGGTCCGTTTGAGTCGGCAGGCTTCCCGTGCTTGTTGCACCGAAAACTGTCGGGCCTGCTGCCCCCATCACTCTTCGGCCCTCAAGCCCCTGGGTTGCCTTGCGGCGAGGGGAACGGGGTTCCTGTGCTTGCCGGTACCCACTTCGCGGTGTGAAAGTTTGAATGTTGAAGCTGTCCCTCTCCGCCGCAGCGCCTTAACCCCGTGGGGCCCGCGGTTGGCGAACCTAGCAGCGGCGCCACCGGTGTTTCCAGTTCGGAGCTGGTATTCCCCCGTCCGGAAACTGGCCCACGGTTCGCCGGCTCGCTCTGTAGCTTTCGGGAGCCATGATTGCGGAATGCGAGATGCCAGGCGCGGGGGGGGCCTCCGGCTCCCTAGCTGACCGTCCCGTTCGATACGCCGCATCTATTGTTAAGCTAGATAAGAACGACTTCCTCGCCCGATCTTCGGCCCTCCTCGTCTCATCGGCGTCTGGGGATCGAGCGGGTCGTATAGGTGTCGCCAAGGAATAGCTTACCCTGGTTGAGATTGTCCAGTAGTCATATGCTTGTCTCAA
>JAQIZT010000319.1:25000-29994 GCA_029228515.1 Populus alba x Populus x berolinensis | reverse complement strand
GCCTCGCCGCAAGGCACCCAGGGCCTTGGGCCGAGAGTGATGGGGGCAGCAGGCCGACAGTTCGGTGCACAAGCACGGAGCCTGCCGACACGGACAGCCCAATTACCGCTCATGCGACTCTGCGTACACGCGACAACAATCCCGACGAGCGAACCACGGCCACGAGGGCAAGTGGAAACACCCGAGAGAGATCGTGCCCGCACCGCTGGACGCGAAAGGATCTCGAAGGGACAAGCAACACGCCGCTGGGGACGCGAAGGATCTCGAAGGGACAAGCAACAAGCCGCGGGGGACGCGGGGGATCTCGAAGGGACACGCAACAAGCCGCGGGGGACGCGGCGGATCTCGAAGGGACAGGCCGCGGGGGGGAGCAACGGGGACAATCATTCGGGGGGCCATCTGCCTCAGCTCGGAAGACGGAGGCCAGGCCTCGGCAGCGGGCACATCGCGCAGGAGCTTGGGGATGGCGAGGAGAGCCAGCACCTTGGCAGGAGCGCCGCAACTGAATGCAGCACGCCCACGCGGTACAGCTCTCCTCGCAATCCCCAAGCTCGGCGGTCCGCACCAGACACGTCGGCCAGGCCTCCAGCTTGCGAGCACAGGCAGCGGCCACCGCTGCCGTGACGTCACGCCAAGCCGTTGGGCGCGTTGGGGCTGCCAGCACCTTGGCACGAGGGGAATCCTGTTAAGGCCCCACACCCGAGACCGCGGATAAGCAGCCCCAACGCGCCCAACGGCTTGGAGCGGGTCACGGCAGCGGTGGCCGGAATCGGGACGTCGCCGTTACGTAGCGCCAAGCCGTTGGGCGCGTTGGGGCTGCCAGCACCTTGGCACGAGGGGAATCCTGTTAAGGCCCCACGCCCGAGACCGCGGATAAGCAGCCCCAACGCGCCCAACGGCTTGGAGCGGGTGACGGGAAGGGATTCCGGCCACCGCCACCGGGACGTCGCGGCAAGCTGAGAGGCGCGCGTCGGCTGCCAGCACCTTGGAACGAGCGCGGCTTGTTAAGGCCCCACGCCCACGCCGCGGATAAGCAGCCCCAACGCGCCCAACGGCTTGGAGCGGGTCCCGGGGACGGTGGCCGGAATCGTGACGTCGCGCCAAGCCGTTGGGCGCGTTGGGGCTGCCTATTGGTTGGCACGAGCGCTGGCAAATCAGAGTGCGTGCGCGCCCGCAGCCGCGGATAAGCAGCCCCAACGCGCCCAACGGCTTGGAGCGGGTCACAGGGACGGTGGCCGGAATCGGGTCGTCGCCGGCCGGAAAACGGGTCATCGATGGCGGCGTTACTTCGGGCCATGAGGCCCCCCACGTTAGTCCGAGTATAGCAGCAGCCCACAAATCCCCCGCGGCAGGCCTATGGGCGCCAGCCAGCGCGCCCCATGGCCAGTCAGGGGGCACCCCCCTAAAGAGCTATAAGTGTTATTGCAGCTCTGGCAGGGGTAGACACTACTAGGTCCCAGCTGTCACCCCCCCTCTAAAAAATTCATTTCTTGGTATTTTGAGCTGAAATTTTGCACATAGGCTGGCAAAAATCCAATCCAACTTTATAAATTTTCCCAGATTTTTTCGAGGTCGGGAAGTATTTTATTTTATTTTCCTACCATAAAAATCAAGGAAATACGCAAAAATAGGACCGGCCCGGAATGACCCCAAATTTGGCTGGCAGCCTCACAAAAATATGGCTGATTTTACTGGATTGGTTTCATGTGGAACGCACGACGTTTCTTGGCGGGATGCGAGAAAACCGGCAGCGCGCATGCGCGGCCAGCGACGTCGGGCTGGCCCCAGCAGCGCCTAGCCTCTCCCGCGCGGGGGGCAGGCAAGAGCGCAGCTGCCCCGGGCCCGAAGCAGCCCCCCCGCGGGCAAGATAGCAAGCCAGCAGGGGCTGTCCGCGCTGCCGATATTTCCCACCGCTGGCATCGCTGCCGCTGCCACGGGCCCGAAGGCAGCCCCCCCGCGGGCAAGATAGCAAGCCAGCAGGGGCTGTCCGCGCTGCCGATATTTCCCACCGCTGGCATCGCTGCCGCTGCCCCGGCCCGAAGGCAGCCCCCCCGCGGGCAAGATAGCAAGCCAGCAGGGCTGTCCGCGCTGCCGATATTTCCCACCGCTGGCATCGCTGCCGCTGCCACGGGCCCGAAGGCAGCCCCCCCCGCGGGCAAGATAGCAAGCCAGCAGGGGCTGTCCGCGCTGCCGATATTTCCCACCGCTGGCATCGCTGCCGCTGCGCCCCGGGCCCGAAGGCAGCCCCCCCGCGGGCAAGATAGCAAGCCAGCAGGGGCTGTCCGCGCTGCCGATATTTCCCACCGCTGGCATCGCTGCCGCTGCCACGGGCCCGAAGGCAGCCCCCCCCGGGCAAGATAGCAAGCCAGCAGGGGCTGTCCGCGCTGCCGATATTTCCCACCGCTGGCATCGCTGCCGCTGCCACGGGCCCGAAGGGAGCCCCCCCGCGGGCAAGATAGCAAGCCAGCAGGGGCTGTCCGCGCTGCCGATATTTCCCACCGCTGCTGCATCGCTGCCGCTGCCGCCGGGCCCGAAGGCAGCCCCCCCGCGGGCAAGATAGCAAGCCAGCAGGGGCTGTCCGCGCTGCCGATATTTCCCACCGCTGGCCCGAAGGCAGCCCCCCCGCGGGCAAGATAGCAAGCCAGCAGGGGCTGTCCGCGCTGCCGATATTTCCCACCGCTGGCATCGCTGCCGCTGCCAGGGCCCGAAGGCAGCCCCCCCCGCGGCAAGATAGCAAGCCAGCAGGGGCTGTCCGCGCTGCCGATATTTCCCACCGCTGGCATCGCTGCCGCTGCCACGGGCCCGAAGGCAGCCCCCCCGCGGGCAAGATAGCAAGCCAGCAGGGGCTGTCCGCGCTGCCGATATTTCCCACCGCTGGCATCGCTGCCGCTGCCCCGGGCCCGAAGGCAGCCCCCCCGCGGGCAAGATAGCAAGCCAGCAGGGGCTGTCCGCGCTGCCGATATTTCCCACCGCTGGCATCGCTGCAGCTGCCACGGGCCCGAAGGCAGCCCCCCCGCGGGCAAGATAGCAAGCCAGCAGGGGCTGTCCGCGCTGCCGATATTTCCCACCGCTGGCATCGCTGCCGCTGCCACGGGCCCGAAGGCAGCCCCCCCGCGGGCAAGATAGCAAGCCAGCAGGGGCTGTCCGCGCTGCCGATATTTCCCACCGCTGGCATCGCTGCCGCTGCCACGGGCCCGAAGGCAGCCCCCCCGCGGGCAAGATAGCAAGCCAGCAGGGGCTGTCCGCGCTGCCGATATTTCCCACCGCTGGCACCGCTGCCGCTGCCACGGGCCCGAAGGCAGCCCCCCCGCGGGCAAGATAGCAAGCCAGCAGGGGCTGTCCGCGCTGCCGATATTTCCCACCGCTGGCATCGCTGCCGCTGCCACGGGCCCGAAGGCAGCCCCCCCGCGGGCAAGATAGCAAGCCAGCAGGGGCTGTCCGCGCTGCCGATATTTCCCACCGCTGGCATCGCTGCCGCTGCCCCGGGCCCGAAGGCAGCCCCCCCGCGGGCAAGATAGCAAGCCAGCAGGGGCTGTCCGCGCTGCCGATATTTCCCACCGCTGGCATCGCTGCCGCTGCCCCGGGCCCGAAGGCAGCCCCCCCCGGGCAAGATAGCAAGCCAGCAGGTGCTGTCCGCGCTGCCGATATTTCCCACCGCTGGCATCGCTGCCGCTGCCCCGGGCCCGACGGCAGCCCCCGCGGGCAAGATAGCAAGCCAGCAGGGGCTGTCCCCGCGACCAGCCCCCCGTTGCCGTGAGCCTACCCCCTAGACGAATTTTCCTGCCAGGCCTGGCCAGCCCAGCGACCAGCCCGTGTTCGTCAACAAATCTGCGCTGCCGATTTTCCGCGACGGGCCTCCAGCGGCATTTACCGCGCTGCCGATTTTTCCCACTGTTTGTTATCAGCTGCCGCTGCCCCAGCGTGTGCCTAGCCTCACCCGCGCGGGGGGCAGGCAAGAGCGCAGGGGGCCAGGGCCCGAAGGCAGCCCCCCCGCGGGTAAGATAGCAAGGCAGCAGGGGCTGTCCCCAGCGTCAGCCCCCGTTGCGCAGCGCGGCAGGGGAACCACTGCCCGCGCGCGCGCGCGCGCCCAATCGCCCAAGAGCCCAAGGGCCCCCAAGGGCCCCAGGCCCTCAGGCCCCAGGCCCCCAGGCCCCAGCGCCCCAGGCCCCAGCGCCCCAGCGCGGGCGCGGGCGGGCGCGCGCGGCGCGCAGCGTGTGATTTTTATAGGGCGGTGGTCGGAATCGGGTCGTCGCCAGGCCGGAAAACGGGTCATCGATGGCGGCGTTTACTTCGGGCCGTGAGGCCCCCCAACGTTAGTCCGAGCGTAGCAGCAGCCCCCGCGGCAGGCCTATGGGCGCCAGCCAGCGCGCCCCATGGCCACCCCCCCTAAAGAGCTATAAGTGTTATTGCAGCTCTGGCAGGGGTAGACCACTACTAGGTCCCAGCTGTCACCCCCCCTCTAAAAAATTCATTTCTTGGTATTTTGAGCTGAAATTTTGCACATGAGGTTGGCAAAAATCCAATCCACCTTTATAAATTTTCCCAATTTTTTCGAGGTTCGGGAAGTATTTTTTTTTATTTTCCTACCATTGAAAATCAAGGAAATACGCAAAAATAGGAACCGTGCCCGGAATGACCCCAAATTCGGCTGGCAGCCTCACAAAAATATGGCTGATTTTACTGGATTGGTTTCACGTGGAAAGCACGACGTTTTCTTGGCGGGATGCGGGAAAACCGGCAGCGCGCATGCGCGGCCAGCGGAGGAGCCCCGGGAAAACTCTTGCTTTCACGGTCTTGGCCTCCCCTCACCACCATGGCAGGCCTCTAATCCCCCCCATCAGCAGTTGTAGCCGATAGGGCAGTGATTTGAACGACGCCGCCGGGTAATCGCACCCGGCCGACGCGGGGAGGAAGAGATCTCTTCTTCCAAGATAGCGAACAACACATCGGGAGTTATGTTGATAGGGCAGAGAATTGAATGACTCGTTGCGGGC
>JAQIZT010000319.1:0-15000 GCA_029228515.1 Populus alba x Populus x berolinensis | reverse complement strand
TGGCAGCCTCACAAAAATAATGCTGATTTTACTGGAATTGGTTTCATGTGGAACGCACGACGTTTTTTTCTTGGCGGGATATGCGAGAAAACCGGCAGCGCGCAAGCGACGGCCAGCGACGTCGGGCTGGCCCCCACAGCCGCCTAGCCTCTGCCCTCGCGGGGGGCAGCAAAGAGCGCAAGCTGCCCCGGGCCCGAAGGCAGCCCCCCCGCGGCGAAAGATAGCAAGCCACAGGGCTGTCCCGCGCTCCGAATTCCCACCGCTGTGGCATCGCTGCCGCTGCCAACGGCCCGAAGGCAGCCCCCCCCGCGGCAAGATAGCAAGCCAGCAGGGGCTGTCCGCCGCTGCCGATATTTCGCCACCGCTAGGGCATCGCTGCCGCTGCCACGGGCCCGAAGGCAGCCCCCCCGCGTCAAGATAGCGAAGCCCAGCAGGGGCTGTCCGCGCTGCCGATAATTCCCACCGCTGGCATCGCTGCCGCTGCCCACCGGGCCCCGAAGTCAGCCCCCCCGCGGGCAAGATAGCAAGCCAGCAGGGGCTGTCCCGCGCTGCCGATAATTCCCACCGGCTGGCATCCTGCTGCCGGCTGCCCCGGGCCCGAAGGCAGCCCCCCCGCGGGCAATATAGCAAGCCAGCATGGGCTGACCGCTCTGCCGAGTATTTCCCACCGCTGGCATCGCTGCCGCAGGCCCCGGGCCAGAAGGCCAGCCCCCCCGCGGGCAAGATAGCAAGCCAGCAGGGGCTGTCCCCTGCGTCAGCCCCCGTTGCCGTGGAGCCTACCCCCTAGAACGAATTTTCCTGCCAGGCCTGGCCAGCCCACGTCCAGCCCGTGTTCGTCAACAAATCTGCGCTGCCGATTTTTCCCGCGACGGGCCTCCCAGCAGCATTTACCGCGCGCTGCCGATTTTTCCCCACTGTTGTTATCAGCTGCCCAGCTGCCAGCAGGCGTGTGCCTAGCCTCACCCGCGCGGGGGCAGCAAGAGCGCAGGGGGCCAGGGCCCGAAGGCAGCCCCCCCGCGGTAAGATAGCAACCAAGCAGGGGCTGTCCCCGCGTCAGCCCCCGTTGCGCAGCGCGGCAGGGGAACCACTGCCGCGCGCGCGCGCAGCGCCCAAATCGCCCAAGAGCCCAAGGGCCCCCAAGGGCCCCAGGCCCTCAGGCCCCAGGCCCCAGGCCCCAGCGCCCCAGGCCCAGCGCCCCAGGCCCCAAGCGCCCAGCGCGGGCGCGGCGGGCGCGCGCGCGCGCAGCGCGCGTGTGATTTTTATAGGGCGGTGGTCGGAATCGGGTCGTCGCCGGCCGAAAAACGGGTCATCGATGGCGGCGTTACTTCGGGCCGTGAGGCCCCCCACGTTAGTACAGCGTAGCAGCAGCCCCCGCGGCAGGCCTATGGGCGCCAGCCAGCGCGCCCCATGGCCACCCCCCTAAAGAGCTATAAGTGTTATTGCAGCTCTGGCAGGGGGAGACACTACTAGGTCCATGCTGTCACCCCCCCTCTAAAAAATTCATTTTCTTGGTATTGTTGAGCTGAAATTTTGCACATAGGTTGGCAAAAATCCAATCCACCTTTATAAATTTTTCCCAGATTTTATCGAGGTCGGGAAGTATTTTTTTTTATTTTCCTACAATTGAAAATCAATGAAATACGCAAAAATAGGAACCGGCCCGGAAATGACCCCAAATTCGGCTGGCAGCCTCACAAAAATATGCTGATTTTAACTGGATTGGTTTCACGTGGAAAGCACGACGTTTTTCCTTGGCGGGAAGCGGGAAAACCGGCAGCGCGCATGCGCGGCCAGCGGAGGAGCCCCCGGAAAACTCTTGCTTTCACGGTCTTTGGCCTCCCCTCACCACATGCAGGCCTCTAATCCCCCCCATCAGCAGTTCTAGCCGATAGGGCAGTGAATTGAACGACGCCGCCGGGTAATCAGCACGCCGTCCGACGCCGGGGGGAGGAAGAGATCTCTTCTTCCAAGATAGCGAAACAAACACATCGGAGGGTTTTATTATGTTGAATAGGGCAGAGAATTGAATGACTCGTTGCGGGCAGCCAGCTGATAAGGGGCCTCCAGCTGCACAAATCCGCGCTGCCGATTTTTGCCGACGTTGCCCGATTTGTCTGAACACCCCTCGTTCGTCGTCCCCGCGGGCTGCCGATTTCCAACACTGCCTGCTGTGTCTGAACAGCCCCTGTTTCGTCAGCGCGTCCCCTCGACGAATTTTCCTGCCTGGCCTGGACAGCCCAGCGTCCAGCCCGTGTTCCTTCACCAAAATCTGCGCTGCCGATTTTCCCCGACGGGCCTCCAGCTGCAACAAATCCCGCGCTGCCGAATTTTTTCCCCACTGTGGGCATCGCTGCCCATGAGCTGCCCCTGCCCCAGCGTGTGCCCTAGGCCCCCAGTCCGTTTTCGTTCACTGCCTAGTGACTATAAACAGTCCGGACACACATCGCCATCACCGCTGCCGATTCTCAAGCCGACTACGCCGATTTCGTCGGCGCTGCCGATTTCCCGGCACTGCCCCGCTGTAGTCTGAACAGCCCCTGCTTCGTCACGCATCCCCTTGACGAAATTTTTCCTGCCATGGCCAGTACAGCCCAGCGTCCGAGCCCATGTTCCGTCAAAAAATCTGCGCTGCCGATTTTTCCCCTGTGGGCCATCGCTGCCCGCTGCCCCCAGCTTGTGCCTAGGCCCCCAGTCGTTTTTCGTCACGCCTAGGACTATAAACAGTCCAACTCATCGCCAAGCACCGCTGCCGATTCTGCCGACTTTGCCGATTTTCGTCGGCGCTGGCCGATTCCCAGCACTGCCCGCTGTGTCTGAACAGCCCCTGCTTCGTCAGCGCATCCCCTTGACGAATTTTCCTGCTGCCTGGCCTGGACAGCCCAGCGTCCAGCCCATGTTCGTCAAAAAATCTGCGCTGCCGATTTTTTCCCCGCTGTGGGCATCGCTGCCGCTGCCCCAGCGCCTGTGCCTAGGCCCCCAGTCTTTTTCGTCACTCCTAGGACTATAAACAGTCGGACTCATCCCAGCACCGGCTGCCGATTCTGCCGACTTCGCCGATTTCGTCGCGCTGCCGATTCCAGCACTGCCCGCTGTGTCTGAACAGCCCCCCCCCCTGCTTCGTCAGCGCATCCCCTTGACGAATTTTCCTGCCCTGGCCTGGACAGCCCAGCGTCCAGCCCATGTTCGCCAAAAAATCTGCGCTGCCGATTTTTTCCGCTGTGGCATCGCTGCCGCAGCCCCCAGCGCGTGCCTAGGCCCCCAGTCATTTTCGTCACGCCTAGGACTATAAACAGTCCAGACTCATCGCCAGCACCGCTGCCGATTCTGCCGACTTCGCCGATTTCGTCGGCGCTGCCGATTCCAGCACAGCCCGCTGTGTCTGAACAGCCCCTGCTTCGTCAGCGCATCCCCTTGACGATTTTTCCCTGCCTGGCCTGGACAGCCCATGTTCGTCAAAAAATCTGCGCTGCCGATTTTTCCCACTGTTGGCATCGCTGCCCTGCCCCAGCGTGTGCCTAGGCCCCCAGTCGTTTTCGTCACGCCTAGGACTATAAACAGTCCGGACTCATCGCCAGCACCGGCTTGCCGATTTCTGCCGACTTTGCCGATTTCGTGGGCGCTGCCGATTCCAGCACTGCCCGCTGTGTCTGAACAGCCCCTGCTTCGTCAGCGCAATCCCCTTGACGAATTTTCCTGCCTGGCCTGGACAGCCCAGCGTCCAGCCCATGTTCGTCAAAAAATCTGCGCTGCCGATTTTTCCCGCTGTGGGCATCGCTGCCGACTGCCCCAGCGCGTGCCTAGGCCCCCAGTCTTTTTCGTCACGCCTAGGACTATAAACAGTCCAGACTCATCGCCAGCACCGGCTGCCGATTCCTGCCGACTTTGGCGATTTCGTCGGCGCTGCCGATTCCAGCACTGCCCGCTGTGTCTGAACAGCCCTGCTTCGTCAGCGCATCCCCTTGACCGATTTTTCCTGCCTGGCCTGGACAGCCCAGCGTCCAGCCCATGTTCGTCAAAAAATCTGCGCTGCCGATTTTTCCCGCTGTGGGCATCGCTGCCGCTGCCCCAGCGCGTGCCTAGGCCCCCAGTCTTTTTCGTCACGCCTAGGACTATAAACAGTCCGGACTCATCGCCAGCAACCGGCTTGCCGATTTCCCTGCGGACTTCGCCGATTTCCGTCGGCGCTGCCGATTCCAGCACTGCCCGCTGTGTCTGAACAGCCCCTGCTTCGTCAGCGCATCCCCTTGACGAAATTTTCCTGCCTGGCCTGGACAGCCCAGCGTCTCAGCCCATGTTCGTCAAAAAATCTGCGCTGCTCGATTTTTCCCGCTGTGGGCATCGCTGCCGCTGCCCCAGCGCGTGCCTAGGCCCCCAGTCTTTTTCGTCACGCCTAGGACTATAAACAGTCCAGACTCATCGCCAGCACCGGCTGCCGATTTCTGCCGACTTCGCCGATTTCGTTCGTGGCGCTGCCGATTCCAGCACTGCCCGCTGTGTCTGAACAGCCCCTGCCTTCGTCAGCGCATCCCCTTGACGATTTTTCCTCCTGCCTGGCCTGGACAGCCCATGTTCGTCAAAAAATCTGCGCTGCCGATTTTTCCCACTGTTGGCATCGCTGCCACTGCCCCAGCGTGTGCCTAGGCCCCCAGTCCGTTTTCGTCCAAGCCTAGGACTATAAATCGTCCGGACTCATCGCCAGCACCGGCTGCCGATTCTGACGACTTTGCCGATTTCGTCGGCGCAATCCCCTCGACGAATTTTCCTGCCTGGCCTGGACAGCCCAGCGTCCAGCCCCATGTTCGTCAAGCAATCTGCGCCTCCGATCTTCCCCGACGGGCCTGCAGCTTGCACAAATCTGCGCTGCCGATTCTTCCCCTTTGGTGGCCATGGCTGCCACTGCCCCGATGTCTAGACCAACAGTCTTTCTCTTCAAGCCTTGGACTATCCAGTCCCGAGATCCCGGGAGCGCTGCCCGATCCCATCCCATCCCAGCCTCCTCGACGCCGTGCCCCTAGAGGGGCCGGGGGGGACGAATCGGAGCGACATGGGGCTGAATCTCAGTGGATCGTGGCAGCAAGGCCACTCTGCCACTTACAATACCCCGTCGCGTATTTAAGTCGTCTGCAAAGGATTCTACCCGCCGCTACGGTGGGAATTGTACTTCAGAGGCGGCCCGCGCGGCTCTTTCGCCGCGAGGGCTTGGCCAAAAGGCACAGTGCCTCCGGGGCCAAGAGGCCCCTACTGCAGGTCGGCAATTCGGAGGCGCGACGTGCGCACGCGTTCGCATCCTAGCACGCGTCCGGATGATTCTGACCTTAGAGGCGTTCAGTCAATTAATCCAACCGCACGGTTAGCTTCGCGCCACTGGCTTTTCAACCAAGACGCGATGAACCCAATTGTGCGAATCAAACGGTTCCTCTCTTACTGAGGTGGGATTACTATTGCGACACTGTCATCAGTAGGGTAAAACTAACCTGTCTCACGACGTCTAAACCCAGCTCACGATCCCTATATGGTGGTCGTGAACATCCAGGGACACTTGGTGGGAAATTCTGCTTCACAATGATAGGAAGAGCCGCAGACATCGAAGGATCTAAAAAGCAACGTCGCTCTGAACGCTTGGCTTAGCACACAAGCCAGTTATCCCTGTGGTATACTTTCTGACACCTCTAGCTTCAAATTCCGAAGGTCTAAAGAAGATCGATAGGCCACGCTTTTCACGGTTTCGTAATTCGTACTGGAAAATCAGAATCAATCGAGCTTTTACCCTTTTGTTCCACACGAGATTTCTGTTCTCGTTGAGCTCATCTTAGGAACACCTGCGTTATCTTTTAAGTCAGATGTGCCGCTGCCCAGTACCAAACTCCCCAACCTGACAATGTCTTCCGCCCGGATCGGCCGCCGAAGCGGCCTTGGGTCTCACAAAAAGAGGGGCAGCGGCCCCGCCTCCGATTCACGTGAATAAGTAATATAACGGTTTTAAAAGTAGTGGTATTTTCACCCTTCGCCGATAGCTCCAACTATATCCTACACCTCTCAAGTCATTTCACAAAGTCGGACTAGAGTCAAACTAAACAGGGTCTTCTTTCCCCGCTGATTCCGCCAAGCCCCGTTCCCTTCGGCTTTTGTGGTTTCGCTGGATAGTAGACCAGGGACAGTGGGAATCTCGTTAATCCATTCATGCGCGTTCACTAATTAGATCGAACGAGGCATTTGGCTACCTTTTAAGAGTAGTCATAGTTACTTCCCCCCGTTTAGTGGCCCGCGCGTGGTTGAATTTCTTCATACTTTTTTGATGCGCATTCAGAGACACTGGGCAGAAATCACATTGCGTGAGCATCCGCAGGGACCATCCGCAAATGCTTTGTTTTAATTTAAACAGATTCGGATTCCCCTTTGTTCCGTTACACCAGTTTACTCGAAGTCGACTGTTCGGACGCCCGGGGAAGGCCCCCGAAGGGGCCGTTCCCAGTCCAGTCCCCCGGCCGGCACCGCGACGACCCGCTCTCGCCGCGGTGAGCAGCTATCGAGCAGGTCCACCGACAGCCGACGGGTTCGGGACTGGGAACCCCCGAGCCCAGCCCTCAGAGCCAATCCTTTTCCCGAGGTTACGAGGATCCATTTTGCCGACTTCCCGTTGGCCTACATTGTTGCCGCGATCGACCAAGAGGCTGATTTCACCTTTGGAGACCTGATGCGGTTATGAGTACGACCGGGCGTGGGAATGGCACTCGGTCCTCCGGATTTTCAAGGGTCCGCCGGTGGGCTCCACCGGACACCACGCGACGTGCGGTGCTCTTCCAGCCGCTGGACCCTACCTCCGACTAAGTCGTTCCAGGGTGGGCGGGCTGTTTAAACAAGAAAAGATAACTCTTCCCGAGGGGCCCCCGTCCGACGTCTCCCGACTCCCTAACGTTGCCGTCTCAGCCGCCACGTCCCGGTTCAGGGAATTTTAACCCGATTCCCTTTCGAAGCTCGCGCGCGAACGCGCTGTCGGACGGGCTTCCCCCGTCTCTTTAGGATCGACTAAACCCATGTGCAAGTGCCGTTCACAATGGAACCTTTCCCCTCATTCGCCTTCAAAGTTCTCATTTGAATAATTTGCTACCTACCACCAAGATCTGCACCGACGGCCGACTTCCGCCCGGCTCAGCGCCCCGGGTTTTGCAGATGTCGACCGCACGCGCGCCCCCCTTCCTAGACTCATCGGGGCCTGGCGCTTTGCCCCGACGGCCGGGTAATAGGTCGCGCGCGCTTCAGCGCCCATCCAATTATTCGGGGCTAGTTGATATCGGCAGTCGTGAGTTGTTACACCATCTCCCTTAGCGGATTTCGACTTCCATGACCACCGTCCTGCTGTCTTAATCGACCAACACCCTTTGTGGGTTCTAGGGTTTAGCGCGCAGTTGGGTCACAGTAACCCGGCTTTCCGGTTCATCCCGCATCGCAAGTTCTGCTTACCAAAAATGGCCCCACTTGGAGCTCCTCGATTCCGTTTGCGCGGCACAACGAAGCAGCCGCGCCGTCCTACCCGCGCATAATTTAAAGTTTGAGAATAGGTCGAGGGCGTTGCGCCCCCGAGTTTGCCTCTTAATCATTGGCTTTACCCGATAGAACTCGCACCGTAGCTCCAGCTATCCTGAGGGAGAACTTCGGATGGGAACCAGCTACTAGACGGTTCTCGTGATTAGTTCTTTCGCCCCTATACCCAAGGTCAGACGAAACGATTTTGCACGTCATGTATCGCTGCGGGCCACACCAGAGTTTCCTCTGGCTTCGCCTCCGCTCAAGGCATAGTTCACCATCTTTTGGGTCCCGACAGCATGCTCTCACTCGAAAACCCTTCTCAGAAAGATCAAGGTCGGTCGGCGGGTGCAACCCTCGAGTGGATGCCCGCAGAGTCAGCTTCCTTGGCGCCTTACGGGATTACTCGCCCGTTGAACTCGCACACATTGTATGTCACGGACTCCTTGGTCCGTGTTTCAAGACGCGGACGAATGGGGAGCCCGACTATGCCGATGCCCGGAAGCGCGCATTGTGCCGGGTCACGCCGTTGACGGCGCCGCGCTGCAGTCCCCGATCGCGACGACGGCGGTTCTCCACGGGCGTTTCAAAGGCCCGGGCCTCTGGTCCGACCACCGCGCGATCCGCATCGGGTCCACGCCCCGAAAGACCGATTCGGCGGACCGGCCGTTAAACCGTTCCACATAACCGACCGGGGCGCATCGCTGGCCCCCACTCCCATTCCCTCCCGACAATTTTCAGCACTCTTTGACTCTCTTTTCAAAAACCATATCATCTTTCCCTCGCGTGGGTACTTGTTTGCTATCGGTCCTCTCGCCGGTATTTAGCCTAGGACGGAATTTCCCGCCCGATTGGGGCTGCATTCCCAAAACAAACCCGACTCGCCGACAGCGCCTCGTGGTGCGGGCAGGGGTCAGCCACGACGGGGTTGTCACCCTCTCGGGCGCCCCTTTCCAGGGGACTTGGGCCTGGTCCGACGCTGAGGACGCTTACTCCTGACTTACAATTCGGACGCCGCAGGCGCCAGATTCTCAAGCTGGGCATTTCACGGTTCGCTCGCGTTTACTAGGGGAATCCTTGTAAGTATCTTTTCCTCCGCTTATTGATATGCTTAAACTCAGCGGGTCAGTCCCGCTGGACCTGGGGTCGCAACGAGAGCATCCTAGAATTTCGATTGCGTAGGGTTCAGGGAGATCCGGGGGAGACAGGAGCTAGCGCACGCCCGTCGTCCGAGGGTCTCTCAACCACCGCTCGTCGTGTGCTGTACGTCGCCGAGGACTCGATTTTGGGCCAACCGCGAGCGGGATTGCGCGCGGGATGAGAACAGTATCCGCCCCCGCCCTCGCGACGAGGCCGGGGGAGAGAGGGGGGCGACGAATGCGTGACACCAAGGTGACGTGCCCTCGACCAGGAGGCCTTGGGCGCAACTTGCGTTCAAAGACTCTGATGGTTCACGGGATTCTGCAATTCACAACATGTTTCGCTATTTCGCTACGTTCTTCATCGATGCGAGAGCCGTGACATCGGTTGCCGAGAGTGTTTTAGATTATAACCAGATAGAAGGCGCGCCCCCGAAGCCGAGGCTACGGGGCGCGCGTCCTTATACTCAATTTCCTTGGCGCTTCGGGCGCCGGAGTTCGTTTGCGAGCCGCGCAGGGGACAGAACGCGTCCTTCCACGGTCCGCGTGGAATGAGGGGCGGGTGCCCCCCGAGCAGCTTGTCATGCCACGGTTTCGCGGGAAGTTTTGCTAGGCAGGTTTCGACAATGATCCTTCCGCAGGTACAACTACGGAAACCTTGTTACGACTTCTCCTTTCTCTATTGATAAGGTTCAGTGGACTTCTCGCGACGTCGCCGGCGGCGAACCGCCCACGTCGCCGCGATCCGAACACTTCACCGGACCATTCAATCGGTAGGAGCGAACGGGCGGTGTGTACAAAGGGCAGGGACGTAGTCAAAGCGAGCTGATGACTCGCGCTTGATAGGAATTCCTCGTTGAAGACCAACCATTGCAATGATCTATTCCCCATCACGATGAAATTTCAAAGATTACCCGGGCCTGTCGGCCTGGCTATTAGACTCGTTGAATACATCAGTGTATGCGCGCGTGCGGCCCCGAACATCTAAGGGCTTCACAGACCTGTTATTGCCTCAAACTTCCATGGCCTGGGAAGGCCCTAGTCCCTCTTAAGAAGCTTGGCCGCGGAGGGTCAACTCCCGCATAGCTAGTTAGCGAGGCTGGAGGTTCTCGTTCAGGTTATCGGATAAGTATTAACCAGATCCAATATTCGCTCCACCAACTCCTAATTGAACGGCCATTGCACCACCACCCATAGTAATCAAGAAAGAAGCTTCTCTTAGGGTCCTGTCAATCCTGTACTATTGTCGGGGACCTGGGAAGTTTCCCCGTGGTTGAGTCAAATTTAAGCCGCAGGGCTCCACTCCTGGTGGTGCCCTTGCCGTCTATTCCTTTAAGTTTCAGACCCCTTGCGTACCATACTCCCCCCAGTATACCCACTATATAAATACTTTGATGGTCTCATATAGGTGCTGGGCGGACGTCCTAGACGCAACATCCGCCAATGTCCCTGGTCGGCATCGTTTCTGGTTGAGAATTGGACGGTATCTGTGCCGTCTTCGTAGCCCCCAACTTTCGTTTTTGATTATAAGGAAAACATCCTTGGCAAATCGCTTGCGCAGTTGTCCTCGTCTTTCATAAATCCAATGAATTCTCACCTCTGCGACTGCATGAAATACGAATGCCCCGACTGTCCCTGTTAATCATTCACTCCGATCCCGAAGGCCAACACAATAGGATCGTAAATATCCTACTATGATGTTAATCCCATGCTAATGTATCCAGAGCGTCAGGCTTGCTTTGAGCACTCTAATTTACTTCAAAGTAACAGCACCGGAGGCACGACCCGGCCAGGTTAAGGGCCAGGGCGCATCGCCGGTAGGAAGGGACGAGCGCGCACCGCGTGCACCACCATGAGGCGGACCGGCCGACCCATACCCTATGTCCCCATACTACGAGCTTGTTTCGAACTGCAACAACTTAAAATACTACGCTATTGGAGCCTTCTGGAATGCCGCTGGCTGCTTGGCACCATGACTTGCGCTCCAATTGGATTGCCTCGTTAAGGGATTTAGATTGGGGTACTCATTCCAATTACCAGACTCGAAGAGCCCGGTATTGTTAATTTATGTGTTCCACCTACCCTCCACGTGTCAGGATTGGGTAATTTGGCGCGCCTGCTGCCTTCCTTGGATGCGGGGTTAGCCGTTTCTCAGGCTCCCTCTCCGGAATCCGAACCCTTAATTCTCCGGTCACCCCGTCACCACCTTGGTAGGCCTGCTATCCTACCAGCTGGAAAGTTTACTAGGGCAGGGAAATTATGACTGATGCGTGCGCCAGCACGAGTGGCCCGTGCGATCCGTCGAGTCTTTTCATGAAATCATCCAGAGCAACGGGCAGAGCCCCGCGTCGACCGGTGTAGTTATTAAATGCTGTCCCGTTCCAGAAGTCGGGGTTTTGCTTGCACGTATTAGCTCTAGAATTACTTACGGTTATACCGAGTGAGCTAAATACCATCTAAACAAACTATAACTGATTTAATGAGCCATTCGCCAGTTTCACAGGTCTGGAATTTAGTTCATACTTACACATGCGGGGGGGTATGGCTTAATCTTTGAGACAAGCATATGACTACTGGCTGGCAGGATCAACCAGGTAGGCATTCCTTGGCGGACACCACGACCGCACGATCCCGACGCCGATGTAGACGAGGGGCCGAGACGGGCGAGGAAGTCGTTCTTATCGAGCACGAGCGGCTCGAACGGGAACGGTCGCAGGGGCGGAGGCCCCCGCGCCGGCATCGCATTCCGCATCCGAAAGCACGAGCGACCGCACGTGGGCCAGTTCGGCGGGATTCCGCTCGACTGGAACACGGGCGCCGCTGCTAGGTTCGCCCCGCGCCCCGGGGAGGCGCGCGGCGGACGAGGGACAGCTTCACATTCCAAATTCCACCGAAGTGGGTACGCAGCACAGGAACCCCGCCTCGCCGCAAGGCACCCAGGGCCTTGGGCCGAGAGTGATGGGGGCAGCAGGCCGACAGTTCGGTGCACAAGCACGGAGCCTGCCGACACGGACAGCCCAATTACCCGCTCATGCGAACTCCTGCGTACACGCGACAACAATTCCCGACGCGCGAACCACGGCCACGAGGGCAAGTGGAAACACCCCGAGAGAGATCGTGCCCCGCACCGCTGGACGCGAAAGGATCTCGAAGGGACAAGCAACACGCCGCTGGGGGACGCGAAGGATCTCGAAGGGACAAGCAACAAGCCGCGGGGGACGCGGGGGATCTCGAAGGGACACGCAACAAGCCGCGGGGGACGCGGCGGATCTCGAAGGGACAGGCCGCGGGGGGAGCAACGGGGACAATCATTCGGGGGGCCATCTGCCTCAGCTCGGAAGACGGAGGCCAGGCCTCGGCAGCGGGCACATCGCGCAGGAGCTTGGGGATGGCGAGGAGAGCCAGCACCTTGGCAGGAGCGCCGCAACTGAATGCAGCACGCCCACGCGGTACAGCTCTCCTCGCAATCCCCAAGCTCGGCGGTCCGCACCAGACACGTCGGCCAGGCCTCCAGCTTGCGAGCACAGGCAGCGGCCACCGCTGCCGTGACGTCACGCCAAGCCGTTGGGCGCGTTGGGGCTGCCAGCACCTTGGCACGAGGGGAATCCTGTTAAGGCCCCACACCCGAGACCGCGGATAAGCAGCCCCAACGCGCCCAACGGCTTGGAGCGGGTCACGGCAGCGGTGGCCGGAATCGGGACGTCGCCGTTACGTAGCGCCAAGCCGTTGGGCGCGTTGGGGCTGCCAGCACCTTGGCACGAGGGGAATCCTGTTAAGGCCCCACGCCCGAGACCGCGGATAAGCAGCCCCAACGCGCCCAACGGCTTGGAGCGGGTGACGGGAAGGGATTCCGGCCACCGCCACCGGGACGTCGCGGCAAGCTGAGAGGCGCGCGTCGGCTGCCAGCACCTTGGAACGAGCGCGGCTTGTTAAGGCCCCACGCCCACGCCGCGGATAAGCAGCCCAACGCGCCCAACGGCTTGGAGCGGGTCCCGGGGACGGTGGCCGGAATCGTGACGTCGCGCCAAGCCGTTGGGCGCGTTGGGGCTGCCTATTGGTTGGCACGAGCGCTGGCAAATCAGAGTGCGTGCGCGCCCGCAGCCGCGGATAAGCAGCCCCAACGCGCCCAACGGCTTGGAGCGGGTCACAGGGACGGTGGCCGGAATCGGGTCGTCGCCGGCCGGAAAACGGGTCATCGATGGCGGCGTTACTTCGGGCCATGAGGCCCCCCACGTTAGTCCGAGTATAGCAGCAGCCCACAAATCCCCCGCGGCAGGCCTATGGGCGCCAGCCAGCGCGCCCCATGGCCAGTCAGGGGGCACCCCCCTAAAGAGCTATAAGTGTTATTGCAGCTCTGGCAGGGGTAGACACTACTAGGTCCCAGCTGTCACCCCCCCTCTAAAAAATTCATTTCTTGGTATTTTGAGCTGAAATTTTGCACATAGGCTGGCAAAAATCCAATCCAACTTTATAAATTTTCCCAGATTTTTTCGAGGTCGGGAAGTATTTTATTTTATTTTCCTACCATTAAAAATCAAGGAAATACGCAAAAATAGGAACCGGCCCGGAATGACCCCAAATTTGGCTGGCAGCCTCACAAAAATATGGCTGATTTTACTGGATTGGTTTCATGTGGAACGCACGACGTTTTCTTGGCGGGATGCGAGAAAACCGGCAGCGCGCTAGCGCGGCCAGCGACGTCGGGCTGGCCCCAGCAGCGCCTAGCCTCTCCCGCGCGGGGGGCAGGCAAGAGCGCAGCTGCCCCGGGCCCGAAGGCAGCCCCCCCGCGGGCAAGATAGCAAGCCAGCAGGGGCTGTCCGCGCTGCCGATATTTCCCACCGCTGGCATCGCTGCCGCTGCCACGGGCCCGAAGGCAGCCCCCCCCGCGGGCAAGATAGCAAGCCAGCAGGGGCTGTCCGCGCTGCCGATATTTCCCACCGCTGGCATCGCTGCCGCTGCCCCGGGCCCGAAGGCAGCCCCCCCGCGGGCAAGATAGCAAGCCAGCAGGGGCTGTCCGCGCTGCCGATATTTCCCACCGCTGGCATCGCTGCCGCTGCCCACGGGCCCGAAGGCAGCCCCCCCGCGGGCAAGATAGCAAGCCAGCAGGGGCTGTCCGCGCTGCCGATATTTCCCACCGCTGGCATCGCTGCCGCTGCCCCGGGCCCGAAGGCAGCCCCCCCGCGGGCAAGATAGCAAGCCAGCAGGGGCTGTCCGCGCTGCCGATATTTCCCACCGCTGGCATCGCTGCCGCTGCCACGGGCCCGAAGGCAGCCCCCCCGCGGGCAAGATAGCAAGCCAGCAGGGGCTGTCCGCGCTGCCGATATTTCCCACCGCTGGCATCGCTGCCGCTGCCACGGGCCCGAAGGCAGCCCCCCCCGCGGGCCAAGATAGCAAGCCAGCAGGGGCTGTCCGCGCTGCCGATATTTCCCACCGCTGGCATCGCTGCCGCTGCCACGGCCCGAAGGCAGCCCCCCCGCGGGCAAGATAGCAAGCCAGCAGGGGCTGTCCGCGCTGCCGATATTTCCCACCGATGGCATCGCTGCCGCTGCCACGGGCCCGAAGGCAGCCCCCCGGGGCAAGATAGCAAGCCAGCAGGGGCTGTCCGCGCTGCCGATATTTCCCACCGCTGGCATCGCTGCCGCTGCCACGGGCCCGAAGGCAGCCCCCCCGCGGGCAAGATAGCAAGCCAGCAGGGGCTGTCCGCGCTGCCGATATTTCCCACCGCTGGCATCGCTGCCGCTGCCCCGGCCCGAAGGCAGCCCCCCCGCGGGCAAGATAGCAAGCCAGCAGGGGCTGTCCGCGCTGCCGATATTTCCCACCGCTGGCATCGCTGCCGCTGCCACGGGCCCGAAGGCAGCCCCCCCGCGGCAAGATAGCAAGCCAGCAGGGCTGTCCGCTGCTGCCAGATATTTCCCACCGCTGGCATCGCTGCCTGCTGCCCCGGGCCCGAAGGCAGCCCCCCCCCGCGGGCAAGATAGCAAGCCAGCAGGGGCTGTCCGCGCTGCCGATATTTCCCACCGCTGGCATCGCTGCCGCTGCCACGGGGCCCGAAGGCAGCCCCCCCGCGGGCAAGATAGCAAGCCAGCAGGGGCTGTCCGCGCTGCCGATATTTCCCACCGCTGGCATCGCTGCCGCTGCCCCGGGCCCGAAGGCAGCCCCCCCGCGGGCAAGATAGCAAGCCAGCAGGGGCTGTCCGCGCTGCCGATATTTCCCACCGCTGGCATCGCTGCCGCTGCCCCGGGCCCGAAGGCAGCCCCCCCGCGGGCAAGATAGCAAGCCAGCAGGGGCTGTCCGCGCTATGCCGGTTATTTCCCACCGCTGGCATCGCTGCCCTGGC
>JAQIZT010000318.1:0-30001 GCA_029228515.1 Populus alba x Populus x berolinensis | reverse complement strand
CCAGTTTCCGGAAGCTGTTTTACATGGAAGTAGCGTTGAATCAGAACCGTAACACCACTCGACGATGTCGCGATGTCGAGCGCCTGAACACCGACATGAGTAACAGTACCGAGCTCAAAAGGTTCCATAACTATAGATCCGACCGTTGTATCGCTTCTAAAATTTTTTTCCCAACTTCCCGAGGCTGTTTTACATCGTGCTGCGTGTAATCAGAACCACACTCCGACGCAGTCCGTTCGGGCCTTGCCACCGACAAGACTCTAAGTCCTGGCTCAAAAGGCCCATAACACATAGATCCGACCGTTGGATCGCTCTCAAAGTTTTTGTCACGACTATCCGGAGGCTGTTTTACTTGGAGTTAGCTTGGAATCAGTACCTCGCCTCCAACGATGCCCAATCGGACCTTACCGAGAACTCTATCGAGAGCGTAACGGGTAAACACAAGGTCCTAGCAATAGATTCCTACCGTTGGATCGGTCTCAAAGTTTTTTTCACGAATTCTTCCGGAGGCTGTTTTACTTGGAGTAGCTTGGAATCAGTACACCGCTCCAACGATGCCCAGAACGGACCTTACACCGGACACTGAACTAGAGTACCGGGTTAAAAGGTCCATAACAATAGATCCGACCGTTGGATCGCGCTCTAAAAGTTTTTTCACGAGTTTCCGTGGCAGTTTTCTAATTGGAGTAGCTTGGAATCCGTACCCCCACTCCAATGATGCCCAGTCGACCTTACCACGCGACTCACTGGCTAGAGTACCGGGTAAAAGGGTCCATACCAATAAGATCCGACCGATGGATCGCTCTAAAATTTTTTTCACGAGTTTGCCAAGCTGTTTTACTTGTGAGTAGCGTGGAATCATAACCGCACATCCGAATCTGTCCTTCGGGTTCCTATACAACCGACATTGCACTAGTGTACCAGCTCAAAAGGTCCATAATACAAAAAAAATAGATCCGACCGTTTGGATCGGTCTAAAAGTTTTTTCACGAGTTTCCCGGAGGCTGTTTTAACTTTGGAGTAGCTTGGAATCAGTACCCCCTCCAACGATGCCCAGTCGAACCATCCCAGCGGACACGACTATAGTACCGGGTAAAAAGGTCCATTACAATAGATCCGACCGTTTGATAGCTATAAAAGTTTTTTTTCCACGCGTTTCCAGAAACTGTTCTTTACTTCTGGAGAAGCGTGGAATCAGACTACCGAACTCCAGAACGATGTCTCGGTTCGGACCTTACCACGGACACGACTAGAGTACCGGGTAAAAGGGTCCATAACAATAGATCCGACCGATGGTTCGCTCTAAAATTTTTTTTTCACGAGTTTCCGAAGAGTGTTTTACTTGGATGTAGCGTGGAATGAGAACCGCACTCCGACGCTGGTCCGGATCGTCCCTTACATCCGACAAGACTAGTACCGGCTCAAAAGGTCCATAAAAACATAGATCCGACCGTTGGATCGGTCTAAAAGTTTTTTCACACGAGTTTTCCGGAGGCTGTTTTACTTGGAGTAGGTTGGAATCAGTACCCCGCTCCACGATGCCCAGTCGGACCTTACCGCGGACACGACTAAAGTACCGGGTAAAAAGGTCCATAAGCAATAGATCCGACCGTTGGCCGCTATAAAAGTTTTTACACCGTTTCCAGAAACTGTTTTATCTTGGAGTAGCGTGGAAGCAGTACCGCACTCCGACGATGTCACGGTCGGGCCTAAACCGACATGATATAGAGTAACCGGCTCAAAAGGTCCATAACATAGATCCCGACCGTTGGAATCAGGTTCTAAAATTTATTTTCACGACTTTCGAGGCGTGTTTTACTTCGAGTAGCTATGTAATCAGAACCACACACGACGCTGTCCCGGTCTGCACTTACCGCGGACAGACTAGAGTACAGGCTCAAAAGGTCCATAATAATAGATCCGACCGTTGGATCGCTATAAAAGTTTTTTCAAGAGTTTCCGGAGGCTGTTTTACTTGGAGTAGCTTCGAATCCCGTACCCCGCTCCATCGATGCCCAGTCGCACCTTACCACGGACACGACTTGAGTAACGGGTAAAAAGGTCCATCAACAATCATCCGACCCGTTGAGATCGCTCTAAATTTATTTTCACGAGTTTCCGGAAGACTGCGTTTCTACTTGGAGTAGCGTGGAATGAGAACCGCACTCCGACTCCGTCCGGTCGGGCCCTTACAACCGACATCCTAGTGTAACCAGCTCAAAAGGTCCATAAAAATAGATCCGACCGTTGGATCGGTCTATAAAAGTTTTTTCACCGCAGTTTCCGGAGGCTGGTTTTACTTGACGTAGCTTGGAACATCAGCAACCCCGCTCCAACGATGCCCAGATCCGAGCCTTACCGGCGGACACGACTCGAGTACCGGGTAAAAAGGTCCATAGGCAATAGATCCGACCGTTTGGATCGCACTATAAAAGTTTTTACTCACGCGTTTCCAGACAACTTTTTACTAGGAGTAGCGTAG
This sequence comes from Populus alba x Populus x berolinensis, assembly GCA_029228515.1. Lineage (NCBI taxonomy): Eukaryota > Viridiplantae > Streptophyta > Magnoliopsida > Malpighiales > Salicaceae > Populus > Populus alba x Populus x berolinensis. Next base: position 27,519 of record JAQIZT010000318.1, on the reverse strand, counting down.
GAATCAGTACCAGCACTCCGACGATTGTCCGTCGGGCCCTAAGACCGACATGAGTAGAGTACCCGGCTTCAAAAGAGGCGTCCATAACTATAGATCCGCGACCGTTGGATTCGCTCTAAAATTTTTTTCCCGACTTTCCCCGAGGCTGTTTTACTTCGTGATAGCGTGTAATCAGACAACACACTGCGACGCTGCGTCCTGATCGGAGCCTTCGCCACCCGACATGACTAGAGTCCGGGCTCAACAAGTGTCCATAACAATAGATCCGACCGTATGGATCGGTCCCTCAAAGTTTTTTCCACTGACACTTTCCGGAGGCTGTTTTACATTGGAGTAGCTTGGAATCAGTACCCCCTACCAACGAGTACCCAAGATCGGACCTTTTACCTGCGGACGACGCACAAGAGTGCCGGGTAAAAAGGTCCTTAGCAATAGATTCCGACCGTTGCGACACGCTAATAGAAAGGTTTTTTCAACGCGTTTCCAGAAACTGTTTTACTTGGAGTAACGTGGAATCAGTACCTGCTAACTCCGACTATGACCGGTCGGTACCTTACCACGACACGCTAGAGTACCCGGTAAAAGGTCCCATAAACAATAGATCCGACCGATGGATCGCTCTAAAATTTTTTTCACGAGTTTCCGGAGCTTTTTTACTTTGGAGTAGCAGTGGAATGAGAACTGCGCAACTCCGACCCTGTCCGGATTCAGGGCCTCTTACAACCGACATGACTATGTACCGGCTCAAAAGGTCCCTAAAAAGAGATCCGACCGTTGGATCCAGCAATAAAACTTTTTTCACGAGTTTTCCGAGGCTGTTTTCCTTCTGGAGTAGCTTGGAATCCTACACCCCTCTCAACGATGCCCAGTCGGACCTAACCACGGACACGACTTGAGTAACGGGTAAAAAGGTTCCATAACAACATAGATCCGACCGTTGGATACGCTCTAAAATTTTTTTCCACCCAGTTTCCGGAAGCTGTTTTACATGGAAGTAGCGTTGAATCCAGGACCGCACTCCCAAAAAAACCGATGTCCGGTCACCGGGCCGGAACACCGACATGAGTAGAGAAACCGGCTCAAAAGGTCCAATAACTAATAGATTCCCTGACCGTTTGTATCAGCTCGCAAATTTTTTTCCCGACTTTCCCTGAGCTGTTTTACATCTGTGTAGCGTGTAATCTCAAACCACACTCCGACGCTGTCCGGTCGGCCCTTGCCACCGACATGACTAGAGTCCTGGCTCAAAAAGGTCCATAACAATAGATCCGACCGTTGGATCGGTCTCAAGCTTTTTTATCACGACATTCCGGAGGCTGTTTTACTTGAGTAGCTTGGAATCAGTACCCCGCTCCAAGCGATGCCCAGACCACCTTACCGCGGACACGACTAGAGTACCGGGTAAAAAGGTCCTTAGCAATAGATCCGACCGCGGGATCGCTATATAAATTTTTCACGAGTGTTTCCGGTGGCTGTTTTGACTTGTTGTAGAGCTTGGAATTACGTTACCCCACTCCAATGATGCCCAGTCGGGACCTTACCACGGGCCCCGCAAGAGTACCCGGTAAAAGGGTCCATACCAAGAGATCCGACCGATGGATCGCTCTAAAATTTTTTTCACGAGTTTCCGGAAAGCTGTTTTAACATGGAGTAGCGGTGGAATATAAACCGCACTCCGATGCTGTTCGGACTCGGGCCTTACACCCGACAATGACTATATGTACCGGCGCAAAAGGACCATAAAAACAATAGATCCGACCGTTGGATCCGGTCTAAAAGTTTTTCACGAGTTTCCGCGAGGCTTGTTTTTACTTGAGCGTAGCTTTGAATCAGTGACAGGATAACCGCCGCTCCAACGAATTCCAGTAGGACCTTACCGGCGGACACGACTAGAGTACCGGTAAAAAGTTCCTTAGCAAATAGATCCGACCGTTGGATCGCTATAAACAGTTTTTTCACGCGACCCAAGAAAACAGTTTTACTTGGAGTAGCGTGGAATCAGTACCGCACTCCGAAGAGAAAAAGATGTCCGGGTTCGGCGCCTTAAGACCGACATGAGTAGAGTACCGGCTCAAAAGGTCCATAACTATAGATCCGACCGTTCGATCGGTCTAAAATTTTTTTCACGACTTTCCGGAGGCTGTTCTTTACTTCGAGTAGCGTGTAATCCATAACCACACACAGCAAGCTGTCCGGTCGGCCTTACCGACGTACAGGACAGATAGTAAACCGGCTCAAAAAGGTCCTATAATAAGTAGATCCGACCGTATGGATCGGGCTATAAAAGTTTTTTTTCACGAGTTTGCCGCGTGCTGTATTGTACTTGGAGTACATTGAAGACCGTACCCCGACTCAACGGATGCCTGCAGGTCGTGGACGCTTAGCGCACTGACACGGAGCGAGTGAGGAATAGCAGCGGTGAAGAAACAAGGTGCGCTCAAAACAATATATCCAACCGGTTGATCGCTCTAAATTTTTGGATAAGCATAGCGAGTATGCTCGAGTGATAGGTATTCGGTGTGATTTGCATATTGCACTAGGTAGAGCGGTGAGGGGCTATTAGACATAGCGCGGAGCCTTGCCCAGCGCCGCGCGAGGACACAGGAGTCTGGCTCTTGACACGATCTCAGTGTGTGAATATCGATGATGCAGCACATGTGCGCCGATCTACACGCAAGTCCCACTGGCATATGCGTGCCGATCTCTAGATCGTTGTATCGCTCACTATGACATGTCTTCCCGACTTTCCTCTATCGGGGTAATCTTATCTATAGATATCGATCTTTTTCAGAACCATACTCCGAGGCGTGGCATGGACGGGCTTGGTCGGGCATTGCACCGGATCATGACGAGAGTCCTGCCAAAAAGGTCCATAACAATAGATCCGACCGTTGGATCGGTCTCAAAGTTTTCACACGACTTTCGGGAGGCTGTTTTACTTTGAGTAGCTGATGAGAATACAAAATCACTCTACGGCTCCAACGATGCCCAGTCGGAACCTTACCGCGGAACACGACTAGAGTACCGGGTAAAAAGGTCCTAGCAATAGATTCGACCGTTGGATCGCTATAAAAGTTTTTTCACGAGCGTTTTCCGGTGGCTGTTTTACTTGTCTGTAGCTTGGAAACGTACCCCACTCCAATGATGCCCAGTCGGACCTTACCACGACTACGCTAGATGTACCAGGGTGTAAAGGTCCATACCAATAGATTTCGACCGATCGATCTGCTCTATAAATTTTTTTCACGAGTTTCCGTAAGCAGTTTTACTTGGAGTAGCCGTGGGAATGGAAGAACCGCACTCCGATGCTGTCCGGTCGGGCCCTTACACCGAAATGACTAGTGTCACCGGCTCAAAACGTTCAAAAAAATAGATCCCGACCGTTGGATCGGTCCTAAAAGATTTTTCACGAGTTTACCGGATACTCATCTCTCTCACACTCACTGGAGTAGCGTGGAATCAATACCGCGCACCAGAGACGATGCCCAGTCAGACCTTACCGCGGACACGACTAGACTACCGGGAAACAAGGTCCTTAGCACATAGATCCGACCGTTGGATATCGCTATAAAAGTTTTTTCACGAGTTTCCGGTGGCTGTTTTGCTTTGAGTAGCTTGGAATCCGTGACCCACTCCAAGGATGCCCATTCGGACCTTACCACGACACGGCTAGAGTACCGGTAAAAGGGAGTCCATACCAAATAGATCCGACCGATGGATCGCTCAAAAATTTTTTTCACGAGTTTTTCCGGAAGCTGTTTTACTTGGAGTAGCGTGGAAATGAGAACCGCACTCCGATGCTGTCCGGTCGGGCCTTACAACCGTAATGACTAGTGTAAAACCGGCTCAAAAGGTCCATAAAAATAAGATCCGACCGTTGGATCGGTCTAAAAGATTTATCACGAGTTTCCGGAGGCTGTTTTAACTAGTGCGTTAGATAATGGAATCAGTACCCCGCTCCAACGCTGCCAGTATCGGCGCGCTTACCGCGGACACGACTCCGGGCGTGGAGTACCTGGGTAATAAAGTCCTTAGCAATCTAGATCCGACCGTTGGACTAGCTATAAAACTTTTTTTCACGCGTTTCCAGAAACTATTTTTACTTGGAGTAGCGTGGAATCAGTACCCTCACTACCCCGACGATGTCCGGTCGGGCCTTAAGACCGACAAAAGAAATAGTACCGGCGGGAGCAAAAGGTCCATAACTATAGATCCGACCGTTGGATCGGTCTAGAAAATTATTACACGACTTTCCGGAGGCGTTGTTATTTACTTCGAGTAGCGTGTAAACAGAACCACACTCTGACGCTGTCCGGTCGGGCCTTACCCACGGACAGGACTAGAGTACCGGCTCAAAAGGTCCATAATATATAGATCCGACCGTTGGATCGCTATAAAAATTATTTCTCGAGATTTCCGGAGGCTGTTTTACTTGGATGTAGCTTGGAATCCGTACCCCTCTCCAACGCATGCCCAGTCGGACCGTACCACGGACACGACTAAGAGTAACGGTAAAAAGGTCCATAACAATATATCCGACCGTTGGATTCGCTCATAAGCGATTTTTTTCACCAGTTTCCAAGCTGTTTTACATGGAGTAGCGTGGAATTCACTACCGCAATCCGACGATGTCCGGTCGGGCCTGAACACCGACATGAGTAGAGAGATACCGCTCAAAAGGTCCATAATTATAGATCCGACCGTTGGATCCTACTCATCTAAATCTCTTTTTCTCTCAGACTTGCCCGAGGCGAGTAGAGATGAGACGCGAGAGCGAGAGCGGTAGAGAGCATGGAGCGCGCGGGGGACGCGAGGCGCGGAGCGCTGTCCGTTCTGGGCCTTACCACCGACATGACTAGAGGTCCTGGCTCAAAAGGTCCATAACAATAGATCCGACCGTTGGATCGGTCTCAAAGTTCTTTCACGACTTTCCGTAAGGGGCTGTTTTACATGGAGTAAGCTTGGAATCAGTACCCCTCTCCAACGATGCCCAGTCGGACCTAACCGCGGACACGACTAGAGTACCGGTAAAAAAGATCTAGCAATAGATCCGACCGTTGGGAAATCGTCTATAAAAGTTTTTCACGATTTCGGAGGCTTGTATGAGTCAGCTTGGAGTAGCTTCAGAAGCAGTACCCCCCTCCAACGATGCACAGTCGGACCTTAACGCGGACACGACTAGATCTACCGGGTACAAAGGTCGCATACCAATAGATCCGACCGTTGGAATTCGCTATAAAGCGTTTTTTCCATCGAGTTTCCGTGGCTGTTTTCTACTTGGAGTCGCTTGGAATCCGTACCCCACTCCAAGGAGGAGTGAGCGCGCTGAGAGCGTGGCGCGCGAGAGAGCGCGACGTGCGCGCTCTGAGCTAGAGTACCGTGGTAACAGGAGCGCGAGAAACAATAGATCCGACCGATGGATCGCTTTAAAATTTTTTCACGAGTTTTTCCGGAAGCTGTTTTACTTGGAGTAGCGTGGAATGAGAACCGCACTCCGACGCTGTCCGGTCGGGCCTCTACAACCGACATGACTAGTGTACCAGCTCAAAAGGTCCATAAAATTAGATCCGACCGTTGGATCGGTCTAAAAGTTTTTTCACGACAGATTTTCCGAGTGCATGCTAGAGAGAGAGCACTTGGAGTAGTCCATGGAATCAGTACCCCGCTCCAACGATGCCCATTCGAACCTTCACCGCGGAACACGACTCGAGTACCGGGTAAAAAGGTCCTTAAGCAATAGATCCGACCGTTGGATCGCTATAAAAGTTTTTTCACGCGTTTCCAGCAACCTTTTTACTTGGAGTACGCGTGTGAATCATGTACCACACTCCGACGATGTCCGTTCGGAGCCATAAGACCGACATGAGTAGAGTACCGGCTCAAAAGGTCCATAACTATAGATCCGACCGTTGGATCGCTCTAAAATTTTTTTCCCGACTTTTCCCGAGGCTGTTTTACGTCGATGAGCTGGCTGGAGAGATCGCGGAACCAGCGACTCGGACGCTGAGTCTTCGTCGGCTCAGATATCCACGCGTACGATGACTAGAGTCACCGGGCATCAAAGGAGTCGCAGAGAGGCCAATAGATCCGACCCGTTGGATCGGTCTCAAAGTTTTTTCACGACTATCCGTAGGCGTAGGTATCCACCTAACACTACTGGAGTAGATTGAATCAGTACCCCGCTCCAACGATGCCCAGTCGGACCTTTACGCGGACACGACTAGTGCCGGGTAAAAGGTCCTTAGCAATAGATCCGACCGTTGGATCGCTATAAAAGTTTTTTCACGCGTTTCCAGAAACTGTTTTACATGGAGTAGCGTGGAATCAGTACCGCACTCCGACGATGTCCGGTCGGACCTTACAACGGACACGGCTAGAGTACCGGGTAAAAAGGTCCATAACAGTAGATCCGACCGTTGGATCGCTCTAAAATTTTTTTCCACGAGTTTCCGAAGCTGTTTTACTTGGAGTAGCGTGGAATGAGAACCGCACTCCGACGCTGTCCGGTCGGGCCTTACAACCGACATGACTAGTGTAACCAGGCTAAAAAGGTCCTTAAAAATAGAACTCCCGACAGTTGGATCGGTCGAAAAGTTTTTTTCACGAGTTTCCGGAGGCTAGTTTTACTTGGAGTAGATTGGAATCAGTACCCCGCTCAAACGATGCCCAGTCGACCTTACCGCGGACACTACTAGAGTACCGGGTAAAAAGGTCCTTAGCAATAGATCCGACCATTGGTTCGCTATAAAAGTTTTTCACAGCGTTTCCAGAAACTGTTTTGCTTGGAGTAGCGTGGAATCAGTACCGCACTCCGACGATGTCTCGGTCGGCCTTAAGACCGACATGAGTAAAGAGTAACCGGCTCAAAAGGTCCATAACTATAGATCCGATCGTTGGATCGTACTAAAAATTTTTCCACGACTTTCCGGAGGCAGTTTTTACTTCGAGTAACGTGTAATCAGAACCACACTCGACGCTGTCCGGTCGGCCTTACCCACGGACAGGACAAGAGTACCGGCTCAAAAGGACCATAATAATAAATCCGACCGTTGGATTCGCTATAAAAGTTTTTTCACAAGTTTCCGGAGGCAGTTTTACTTGGAGTAGCTTGGAATCTGTACCCCGCTCAAACGATGCCCAGTCTGACCTTACCACGGACACGACTTGAGTAACGGGTAAAAAGGTCCCTAACAATATATCCCCATCCGTATGGATCGCTCTAAAATTTTTTTCAACCATGTTTCCCGGAAGCTGTTTTACTTGGAGTAGCGTTGAATACAGTAACCGCACTCCGACGATGTCCGGTCGGGCCCTGAACACCGACATGAGAAGAGTACCGGCTCAAAAGGTCCATAACTATAGATCCGACCGTTGTTATCGCTCTAAAATTTTTTCCCGACTTTCCCGAGGCTGTTTATACATCAGTGTAGCGTGTAATCAGAACCGACACTCCGACGCTGTCCCGGTCGGCCCCTTGCCACCGGCATGACTAGAGGCCGGGCTCCAAAAGTCCATAACAATAGATCCGTCCGTTGGATCGGTCTCAAAGTTTTTTCACGACTTTCTGGAGGCTGTTTTTTACTTGGAGTAGCCTTGGAATCAGTACCCCGCTCCAACGATGCCCAGTCGGTACCTTACCGCGGACACGACGAGAGTACTTGGGTAAAAAGGTTCCTTAGCAATAGAATCCGACCGTTGGATCGCTATAAAAGTTTTTCACGAGTTTCCGGTGGCTGTTATACTTGGAGTAAGCTGGAATACGTACCCCACTCCAATGATGCCCAGTCCGACCTTACCACGGACACGGCTAGAGGTACCGGGGTAACAAGGTTCCATACCAAATAGATCCGACCGAAGGATCGCTCTAAAATTTTTGACGAGTTTCCGGAAGCTGTTTTACTTGGAGTAGAGTGGAATGAGAACCGCACTCCGATGCTGTTCCGTCGGCCTTACAACCAAAAATGACTAGTGTACCGGCACAAAAGGTCCATAAAAATAGATCCGACCGTTGGATCGGTCTAAAAAGTTTTTCACGAGTTTCCGGAGGCTGTTTTACTTGAGAGTAGCATGGAATCCATACCCCGCTCCAACGATGCCCAGTCGGACCTTACCGCGGACACGTACCTAGAGTACCGGGTAAAAAGGTCCTTAGCAATAGATCCGACCGTTTGGATAGCTATAAAAAGTATTTCACGCGTTACCAGAAACTGTTTTACTTGGAGTATCGTGGAATCAGTACCGCACTCCGACGATGTCCGGTCGGGCCTTAAGACCGACATGAGTAGAGTACCGGCTCAAAAGGTCCATAACTAAAGATCCGACCGTTGGATCGGTCTAAAATTTTTTTCACGACTTTCCGGAGGCAGTTGTACTTCGAGTAGCGTGTAATCAGAACCACACTCGACGCTGTCCGGTCGGGCCTTACCACGCATGACTAGAGTACACGGCTTATAAGGTCCATAATAATAGATCCGACCGTGGGATCGCTAAAAAAGTTTTTTCACGAGTTTCCGGAGGCTGTTTTACCTTGGAGTAGCTTGGAATCCGTACCCCTCTCCAACGATGCCCAGTCTGGACCTTACCACGGACACGACTAGAGTAACTGGTAAAAAGGTCCCATAACAATTTATCCGACCGTTGGATCGCTCGAAAATTTTTTTCACCAGTTTCCGGAAGCTGTTTTTACATGGAGTAGCGTGGAATCAGTACCGCACTCCGACGAAGTCCGTCAGGCCTGAACACCGACATGAGTATGAGTACCGGCTCAAAAGGTCCCATAACTATAGATCCGACCGTTGGATCGCTCTAAAATTTTTTTCCAGACTTGCCCGAGGCAGTTTTACTTCGTTGTAATGCGTGTAATCAGAACCACACTCCGACGCTGTCCGGGTCGGGCCTTACCACCGACATGACTAGAGTCCTGGCTCAAAAGGTCCATAACAATAGATCAGACCGTTGGATCGGCTCTCAAATTTTTTCACGACATTCCGGAGGCACGTTTTTACTATGGAGTAGCTTGAAATCAGTACCCCGCTCCAACGATGCCCAGTCGGACCTTACCGCGGACACGACTAGAGTACCGGGTAAAAAGGTCCTTAGACAATAGATCCGACCGTTGGATCGCTATAAAATTTTCTACGACGAGTTTCTCAGAGGCTGTTTAACTTGGGAGTAGCTTGGAATCAGTACCCCAACTCCAACGACGCCTAGTCGGACCTTACCGCGGACACGACTAGACTACCGGGTACAAAGGTCCATATCAATAAGATCCGACCGTTGGATCGCTATAAAAGTTATTTCACGAGATTTCCGGTGGCAGTTATAACTTGGAGTAGCTTGGAATCCGTACCCCACTTCCAATGATTGCCCAGTCTACCTTACCACGGAACACGGCCTAGAGTACCGGGTAAAAGGTCGATAACAATAGATCCGACCGATGGATCGCTCTAAAATTTTTTTCACGAGTTTCCGAAGCTGTTTTACCTGGAGTAGCGTTGAATGATGAACCGCACTCCGACGCTGTCCGATCGGGCCTTACAACCGTCATGACTAGTGTAACCAGCTCCAAAAGGTCCATACAAATAGATCCGACCGTTGCGATCGGTCTAAAAGTTTTTTCACAAGTTTTCCGGAGGCTGTTATTACTTGGAGTAGCTTGGAATCCGTACCCCCACCAACGATGCCCAGTCGGACCTTACCGCGGACACGACTCGAGTACCGGGTAAAAAGGTCCTTAGCAATAGATCCGACCGTTGGATCGCTATAAAAGTTTTTGTCACGCGTTTCCAGAACCTTTTTTACTTGGAGTAGCGTGGAATCAGTACCGCACTCCGACGATGTTCGGTCGGCCTTAAGACCGACATGAGTAGAGTACCGGCTCAAAATTCCATAACTATAGATCCCAGGACCGTTTGATTCGCTATAAAATTTTTTCACGAGTTTCCGGAGGCTGTTTTACTTGGAGTAGCTTGGAATCCGTACCCTCTCCAACGATGCCCAGTCGGACCTTACCACGGACACGACTAGAGGTAACGGGTTGAAAAAGGTCCATAACAAGTAGATACCGACCGTTGGATCGCTCTAAAATTTTTTTCACCAGTTTCCGGTAGCTGTTTTACTTGGAGTAGCGTGGAATCAGTACCGCACTCCAGACGATGTCCGGTCGGACCTGAACGCCGACATGAGTAGAGTAACCGGCTCAAAAGGTCCATAACTTAGATGCGACCGTTGGATCGGTCCTAAAAATTTTTTTCACGACTTTCCCGAGGCTGTTTTACCTCGTGTAGCTTGTAAACAGAACCACACTCCGACGCTGTCCGGTCGGGCCATTCCACCGACATGACTAGAGTACCGGCTCAAAAGGTCCATAACAATAGCTCCGACCGTTGGATCGCTTAAAAGTTTTTTTCCCGAGTTTTGCGGTGGCTGTTTTACATTGGAGTAGCTTGGAATCCGTACCCCACTCCAATCTGCCAGTCGGACCTTACCGCGGATCACGACTAGAGTACCGGGAAAAAAGGGTCCTTAGCAATAAATCCGACCGTTGGATCGCTATAAAAGTTTTTTCACGAGTTTTCCGTGGCTGTTTTTACTTGGAGTAGCTTGGAATACGTACCCCACTCCAATGATGCCCAGGTCGGACCTTACCACGGACACGGCAAGAGTACCGGGTAAAAGGGTCCATACCAATAGATCCGACCGATGGATCGCTCTAAAATATTTTTCACGAGTTTCCGAAGCTGTTTTACTTTGGAGTAGCGTGGAATGAGAACCGCACTCCGATGCTGTCCGGTCGGCCTTACAACCGAACTGACTAGTGTACCGGCTCAAAAGGTCCATAAAAATAGATCCGACCGTTGGATCGGTCTAAAAGTTTTTTCACTGAGTTTTCCCGTAGGCAGTTTTACTTGGAGTAGCTTGGAATCAGTACCCCGCTCCAACGATGCCCCAGATCGGACCTTACCGCGGACACGACTAGAGAAAGCCGGTAAACAAGGTCTCTTACATATAGAAACCGACCGTTGGATAGCTATAAAAGTTCTTTTCACGCGTTTCCCAGAAACTGTTTTACTTGGAGTAGCGTGGAAACAGTACCGCACTCACGACGATGTCCGGTCGGTCCTTACCACGGACAGACAAGAGTACCGGCACAAAAGGTCCATAATAATAGATTCCCGACCGTTGGATCGCTAAAAGTTTACTTTCCACGAGTTTCCGGAGGCAGTTTTACTTGGAGTAGCTTGGAATCCGTACCCCTCTCCAACGATGCCCAGTCGGACCTTACACGGACATGACTTGAGTAACGGGTAAAAAGGTCCATAACAATATATCCGACCGGTTGGATCGCTCTAAAATTTTTTTCACCAGTTTTCCGGAAGCATTTTACTTGGAGTAGCGTGGAATGAGAACCGCACTCCGATGCTGTCCGGTCGGGCCTTACAACCCGACAAGACTAGTGTCTCGGCTCAAAAGGTCCATAAAATAGAACCGACCGTTGGATCGGTCTAAAATTTTTTTCACGACTTTTCCGGAGGCTGTTTTTTAACTTCGAGTAGCGTGTAATCATAACCACACTCGCAACGTTGTCCCGGTCGTGCCTTACCACGGACATACATGAGTAACCGGCTCAAAAGGTCCAAAATAATAGATCCGACCGTTGGATCACTATAAAAGTTTTTTCACGAGTTTCCGGAGGCTTTTTTACTTTTGAGTAGCTTGGAATCCGTACCCCTCTCCAAGGATGCCCAGTAAGACCTTACCACGGACACGACTTGAGTACAGGGTTAAAAAGGTCCATAACAATATATCGAACCGTTGGGATCGCTCTAAAATTTTTTTCACCAGTTTCCGGAAGCTGTTTTACAATGGAGTAGCGTGAATCAGTACCGCACTCCGACGAAGTCCGGTCGGGCCTGAACACCTACATGAGTAGAGTACCGGCTCAAAAGGTCCATAAAAAGACAATAGATCCGACCGTTGTGATCGCTCCTAAAATTTTTTTCCCGACTTTCCCGAGGCAGATTTTACTTTTGAGTAAGCGTGTAATCAGCAACCACACTCAGACGCTGTCCCGGTCGGGCCTTTGCACCGACATGACTAAGAGTCCTGCATCAAAATGTTCCATAACAATAGATTCCGAACCGTTGGATCGGTCTCAAAGTTTTTTCACGTCGTATCTGGAGTATGTTTTTACTTGGAGTAGCTTGGAATCAGTACCCCCGCTCCAACGATGCCCAAGTCGGACCTTACCGCGGACACGACTATAGTACCGGGTAAAAAGGTCCTTATCAATAGATCCGACCGTTGGATCGCTATAAAAGTTTTTTCACGAGTTTCCCTGGCTTTTTGACTTGGAGTAGCTTGGAATACTTACCCCACTCCAATGATGGCCAGTCGGACCTTACCACGGACACGGCTAGAGTACCAGGGGGTAAAAGGGTCCATACCAATAGATCCGACCGATGGATCGCTCTAAAATTTTTTCACGCTTTTCCGGAAGCTGTTTTAAAACTTGGAGTAGCGTGGAATGAGAACCGCACTCCGATGCTGTCCGGTCCGGTCTTTACAAACCGAAAATGACCTAGTGTACCGCTCAAAAGGACCATAAAAATAGATCCGACCGTTGGATCGGTCTAAAAGTTTTTTCACGAGTTTCCGGAGGCAGTTTTACTTGGAATAGCTTGGAATCAGTACCCCTCCAACGATGCCCAGTCGGACCTTACCGCGGCCACGACTACAGTACCGGGTAAAAAGGTCCATAGCAATAGATCCGACCGTATGGATAGCTAAAAAAGATTTTTCACGGTTTCCAGAAACTGTTTTACTTGGAGTAGCGTGGAAACAGTACCGCACTCCGACGATGTCCGGTCGGCATAAGACCGACATGAGTAGAGTACCGGCTCAAAAGGTCCATAACTATAGATCCGACCGGTGGATCGCTCTAAAATTTTTTTCACGACTTTCCGGAGGCTGTTTTACTTCGAGTAGCGAGTAATCAGAACCACACTCGACGCTGTCCGCTCGGGCCTTACCACGGACAGACTAGAGTAGCCTGCTCACAAGGTCCATAAAAATAGATCCGACCGTTGGATCGCTTATTAAAGTTTTTTCACGAGTTTCCGGAGGGCTGTTTTTACTTGGAGTAGCTTGGAATCCGTACCCCTCTCCAACGATGCCCAGTCGGACCTTACCCACGGACACGACTAGACTAACGGGTAAAAAGGTCCAAAACAATATATCCGACCGATGGATCGCTCTAAAAATTTTCACCAGTTTCCAAGAAGCCTGTTTTACAAGGAGTAGAGTGGAATCAGTACCGCACTCCGACGATGTCCGGTCGGCCCTGAAACACCGACATGAGTAGAGTAACCGGCTCAAAAGATCCATAACTATAGATCCGACCGTTGGACTCGCTCTAAAATTTTTTCCAGACTTGCCCGAGGCTGTTTTACTTCGTGTAGCGTGTAAATCAAAACCACACTCCGACGCTGTCCGGTCGGGCCTGATTACCACCGACATGACTAGAGTCCTGGCTCAAAAGGGTCCATAACAAGAGTTCCGACCGTTTGGATCGGTCTCAAAGTTTTTTCACGACTTTCCGATGGCTGTTTTACTTGGAGTAGCTTGGAATCAGTACCCCGCGTCCAACGATGCCCAGTCGGACCTTACAGCGGACACGACTAGAGTACCGGGTAAAAAGGTCCTTAGCAAATAGATCCGACCGTTGGATCGCTAATAAAAGTTATTTCACGAGTTTCCGGAGGCTGTTTTACTTGGAGTAACTTGGGAATCAGTACCCCACTCCAACGATGCCAGTCGGACCTTACCGCGGTACAGGACTAGACTACCGGGTACAAAAGGTCCATAACAAAAGATCCGACCGTTGGATCGCCTATAGAAAGTTTTTTCACGAGGTCCGTTAGGCTGTTTAACTTGGAGTAGCTTGGAATCCGTACCCCACTCCAATGATGCCCAGTCGGACCTTACCACGACACGGCTAGAGTACCGGGTAAAAGGTCCATCAACAATAGATCCGACCGAAGGATCGCACTAAATTTTTTTCACGAGTTTCCGGAAGCTGTTTTACTTGGAGTAGCGTGGAATGAGAACCGCACTCCGACGCAGTCCGGTCGAGCCTTACAACCGACAAGACTATGTACCAGCTCAAAAGGTCCATAAAAATAGATCCGACCGTTGGATCGGTCCTAAAAGTTTTTTTTATCACGAGTTTCCGGAGGCTGTTTTAACTTGGAGTAGCTTGGAATCAGTACCCCGCACCCAACGATGCACAGTCCGGACCTTACCAGCGGACACGACTCGAGTACCGGGAAAAAAGGTCCTTAGCAATAGATCCGACCGTATGATCGCTATAAAAGTTTTCACAGCGATTTACCAGAACCTTTTTACTTGGAGTAGCGTGGAATCAGTACCAGCATCACCGACTATGTCCGTCGGTGGCCTTAAGAACCGACATGAGTAGAGTACCGGCTCAAAATGTCTCAGAAACAATAGATCCGACCGGATTGATCGCTTTAAAAGTTTTTTTCCCGAGTTTTTTGCTGGCTGTTTTACTTGGAGTAGCTTGGGAATCCGTACCCCACTCCAAAGATGCCCTATCGAAACTTACCACCGACACGGCTTAAGTACACAGGGTAAAAAGGGTCCATAACAATAGATCCGACCGATGGATCGCTCTAAAATTTTTTTTCACGAGTTTCCGGAAGCTGTTTTACTTGGAGTAGCGTGGAATGCGAACCGCACTCCGACGCTGTCCGGTCGGGCCTTACAACCGACATGACCTAGTGTACCAGCTCAAAAGGTCCATAAAAATAGATCCGACCGTTGGATCGGTCTAAAAGTATTTGTCACGAGTTTCCGGAGGCTGTTTTACTGGAGTAGCTTGAATTCAGTACCCCGCTCCAACGATGCCAGTCGACCTTACCGCTGGACACGACTCGAGTACCGGGTAAAAAGGTCCTTAGCAATAGATCCGACAGTTTGGATCGCTATAAAAGTTTTCTCACGCGTTTCCAGAACCTTTTTTACTTGGAGTATCGTGGAATCAGTACCGCACTCCGACTATGTCCGGTCGGCCTTAAGACCGACATTGAGTAGAGTACCGGCTCAAAAGGTCCAAAACTATAGATCCGCCCGTTTGATCGCTTTAAAAGTTTTTCCCGAGTTTGCGGTGGCAGTTTTACTTGGAGTAGCTTGGAACCGTACCCAACTCCACTCTTTGCCTAGTCGGACCCTTACCACGTACACGACTAGAGTACCGGTAAAAAGGTCCTTAGCAATAAATCCGACCGGTTGATCGCTATAAACGTTTTTTCACGAGTTTTGCCGGTGGCTGTTTTACTTGTAGTAGCTTGGAATCCGTACCCCACTCCAATCTTGCCCTAGTCGGACCATAACACGGACACGACTAGAGTACCGGTAAAAAGGTCCTTAGCAATAGATACGACCTTTGGATCGCAATAGAAAGTTTTTTCACGAGTTTCCGGAGGCTTGTTATTCTTGGAGTAGCTTGGGGAATCCGTACCCCAACTCCAACGATGTCCAGTCGGACCTTACCTGCGGACACGACTAGAGTACCGGGTACAAAGGTCCATAACCATATTATCCGACCGTTGGATCGCTCTAAAATTTTATTCACCAATTTCCGGAAGCTGTTTTACTTGGAGTAAGCGTGAGATCAGTACAACACTCCGACGATGTCCGGTCGGGCCTGAACGCCGACATGAGTAGAGTACCGGGCTCAAAAGGTCCATAACATAGATCCGACCGTTGGAGTCGCTCTAAAAATTTTTTCCCGACTTCCCGAGAGCTGTTTTTACTTCATGTAGCGTGTAATCAGAACCACACTCCGACGCTGTCCGGTCGAGGCCTTTACCACCGACATGACTAGAGTACCGGCTCAAAAGGTCCACTAACAATAGATCCGACCGTTGGATCGGTCTCAAAGTTTTTTTCCACAATTTCCGGAGCCTGTTTTACTTGGAGTAGCTTGGAATCAGTACCCCGCTCAAACGATGCCCAGACGGACCTTACCAGCTTGACACGACTAGAGTACCGGGTAAAAGGGTCCTTAGCCATAATCCGACCGTTGGATCGCTATAAAAGTTCTTTCCACGAGTTTCCGGATGCAGTTTTACTTGGAGTAGCTTGGAATCCGTACCCCACTCCAACGATGTCGAGTCAGACCTTACCGCGGACACGACTAGAGTTACCGTGGTAACAAGGTCCATAACAATAGATCCGACCGTTGGATCGCTTTTATACTAAAGTTTTTTCACGAGTTTCCTGTGGCTGTTTTACTTGAGTAGCTTGGAATCCGTACCCCACTCCAATGATGCCCAGTCAGACCCTACGCGGACACGACTAGAGTACCGGCATCAAAGGTCCATAACAATAGATCCGACCCGTTGGATCGCTATAAAAGTTTTTTTCACGAGTTTTCCGGAGGCTGTTTTACTTGGAGTAGCTTGGAATCCGTACACCTCTCCAACGATGCCCAGTCGGACCTTACCACGGACACTACTAGAGTAACGGTTAAAAAGGTCCATAAAAATATATCCGACCATTGGATCGCGCTAAAATTT
This sequence comes from Populus alba x Populus x berolinensis, assembly GCA_029228515.1. Classification (NCBI taxonomy): domain Eukaryota; kingdom Viridiplantae; phylum Streptophyta; class Magnoliopsida; order Malpighiales; family Salicaceae; genus Populus; species Populus alba x Populus x berolinensis. The sequence continues at coordinate 10,918 of JAQIZT010000318.1, read as the reverse complement.
TTTTTCAACCAGTTTCCGGAAGCTGTTTTACTTGGAGTAGCGTGGAATCAGTACCGCACTCCATCGATGTCCGGTCGGGCCTTAAGACCGACATGATAGAGTACCGGCTCAAAAGGTCCATAACTATATATCCGACCGTATGATCAAGTCTAAAATTTTTTTCATGACTTTTCCGGAGGCTGTATTAAGCTTCGAGTAGCGTGTAATGAGAACCACACTCGGACGCTGTCCCGTCGGCCTTACCATGGACAGTAACTAGAGTAACGGCTCAAAAGGTCCATAATAATACATCCCGACCGTTGGATCAGCTATAAAAGTTGTTTTTTTCACGAGTTTATCCCGAGGCTGTTTTACTTGGAGTATCTTGGAATCCGTACCCACTCAAAGGAATGCCCAGTCCGGACCTTACCACGGACACGTCTATAAGTACCGGGTAAAGGGTCCATAACAGATAGATCCGACCGATGGATCCGCTCTAAAGTTTTTCACGAGTTTCCAGAAGCTGTTTTAACTTGGTGTAGCGTGGAATGAAACCGCACTCCGATCGCTGTCCGATCGGGCCTTACAACTGACATGACTAGAGTACCGGCTCAAAACGTCCATAAAAATAGATCCGACTGTTGGATCGGTCTAAAAGTTTTTTCACGAGCTTTTCCTATGCTTTTTTACTTGGAGTAGCTGGAATCAGTACGCCAGCACCAACGATGCCCAAGTCGGACCTATACCGCGGACACGACTAGAGTACCCGGTAAAAGGTCCTTAGCAATCAGATCCGACCGTTGGAATCGCTAAAAAGTTTTTCACGAGTTTCCGGTGGCCTGTTTTACTTGGAGTAGCTTGGAATACTACCCACTCCAATGATGCCAGTCGGACCTTACACGGACGAAGGCTATAAAAAAAAAAATATAAAAAAAACAGAGAAAAAAAAAAAGAACCGGGTAAAAGGGTCCATACCAATAGATCCGACCGATGGCAAACGCTCTATAATTTTTTCACGAGTTTCCGGAAGCTGTTTTACTTGGAGTAGCGTGGAATTCCCTACCTCCTCTCCACCGATGCCCCAGGTTGGACCTTACCAAGACACGACTAGAGTAACTGGTAAAAAGGTCCATAACAATATATCCGACCAGTTGGATCGCTCTAAAAATTTATTCACCCAGTTTCCGGAACGCTGTTTTTACTTGGAGGTCGCGTGGAATCAGTACCGCACTCCGACGATGTCCGGTCGGGCCTGAACGCCGACATGAGTAGAAGTACCGGCTCAAAAGGTCCATAACTATAGATCCGACCGTTGGATCGGTCTAAAATTTTTGTCACGACTTACGGAGGCTGTTTAAACTTTGAGTAGCGTGTAATCAAAAACCCACTCCGAAGCTGTCCGGATCGGGCCTTACCACCGACATGACTAGAGTACCGTTCGAAAGGTCCATAACAATAGATCCGACCGTTGGATCGCTATAAAAGTTTTTTCTCCCGAGTTTCCGGAGTTGTTTTACTTGGAGTAGCTTGAAATCAGTACCCCACTCCAACGATGCCCAGTTCGGTCTTACCCACGGACACGACATGAGTACCAAGGTAAAAAGGTCCGAAACAATAGATCCGACCGTTGGATCGCTCTAACAAATTTTTTTCACGAGTTTCCGGTAAGCTGTTTTACTTGGAGTAGCGTGGAATCAATACCGCACTCCGACGATGTCCGGTCGGGCCTTAAGACCGACATGAGTAGAGTACCGACTCAAAAGGTCCATAACTATAGATCCGACCGTTGGATCGATCTAAACTTTTTTTCATGACTTACGGAGGCTGTTTTACTTTTAGTAAGCGTGTAATACAAACCGCAATCCGACGTTGTCCGGTCGGCCTTACCACGGACAAGACTAGAGTACCGCTCAAAAGGTCCATAATAATAGAATCCGACCGATGGATCGCTATAAAAGTTTTTTCACGAGTTTTCCGGAGGCTGTTTTACTTGGAGTAGCTTGGGAATCCGTACCCCACTCTACGATGCCCAGTCGGACCTTACCACGGACAAGACTAGAGTAACGGGTAAAAAGGTCCATAACAATATATTCGACCGGTTGATCGCTCTAAAATTTTTTTCACCATTTCCCGGAAGCTTTGGTTTACTTGGAGTAGCGTGGAATCAGTACCGCACTCCGACGATGTCCGATCGGGCCTGAAACACGTCATGAGTAGAGTACCGCTCAAAAGGTCCATAACTATAGATTCCGACCGTTGGATCGGACTAAAATTTTTTTTGCACGACTTTCCGGAGGCTGTTTTACTTTGAGTAGCGTGTAATCAGAACCCCACTCCGATGCTTGGCGGCTCGGCCTTACCACCGACATGAACTAAGAGTACCGTTTCAAAAGGTTCCATAACAATATATCCGCCCGTTGGATCGCTATAAAAGTTTTTTCACGATTTTCCGGAGGCTGTTTTTACTAGGAGTAGCTTGGAATCCGAACCCCATCTCCCAACGATGCCCAGTCGGGCCTTACCACGGACACGACTAGAGTACCGGGTAAAAAGGTCCATTAACAAATATATTCGACCGTTGGATCGCTCTAAAATTAATTTCACGAGTTTTCCGGAGGTTGTTTTACCTTGAGTAGCATGGAATCAGTACCCCTCTCCAACGATGCCCAGTCGGTCTTTACCAAGGACACGACTACGAGTACCGGGTAAAAAGGTCCGTAACAATAGATCCGACCGTTGGATCGCTCTAAAATTTTTTCACGAGTTTCCGGAAGCTGTTTTTACTTGGAGTATGCGTGGAATCAATACCGCACTCCGCCGATGTCCGGTTCGGGCCTTAAACCGACATGAGAAGAGTACCGATTCCAAAAGTCCATAACTATAGATCCGACCGTTGGATCGGTCTAAAATTTTTTCATGACTAACCGGAGGCTGTTTTACTTTAGTATGCGTGTAATCAGAACGCAATCCGACGTTTTCACGTCCGGAGCCTTACCACGGACAAGACTAGCGTACCGGCTCAAAAGTCCCATAATAAATAGATTCCTGACCGTTGGATCGCTATAAAAGTTTTTTTCACGAGTTTCCGGAGGCTGTTTTACTATGGAGTAGCTTGGAATCCGTACCGCCACACTAACGATGCCCAGTCGGACCTTACCACGGCAAGACTAGAGTAACGGGTAAAAACTTCCATAACAATATATTCGACCGTTGGATCGCTCTAAAATTTTTTTCACCAGTTTCCCCGGAAGCTGTTTTACTTGGAGTAGCGTGGAATCAGAACCGCACTCCGACGAAGTCCGGTCGGGCCTGAACACCGACGAGAAGAACCGGCTCAAAAGGTCCCCATAACTAATAGATCCGACCTTTGGATCGGTCTAAAATTTTTTTTGCACGACTTTCCGGAGGCCGTTTTACTTGAGCTAATCGTGTAATCAGAACCCACTCCGATGCTGTGCGATCGGGCCTTACCACCGACATGACTAGAGTACCGTTTCAAAAGGTCCCTAACAATAGATCCGACCGTTTGATCGCTATAAAAGTTTATTCACGAGTTTCGCGGAGGCTGTTTTACTTGGAGTAGCTTAGGAATCCGTACCCCACTCCAACGATGCCCAGTCGGGCCCTTACCACTGACACGACTAGAGTACCGGGTAAAAGGACCATAACAATAGAATCGACCGTTGGATCGCTCTAAAAATTTATTTCACGAGTTTCCGGAGGTTGTTTTACTTGGAGTAGCTTTGGAATCAGTACCCCTCTCCAACGGATAGCCCAGTCGGGTCTTACACGGACACGACTAGAGTACCGGTAAAAAGGTCCCGTAACAATAGATCCGACCGTTGGATCGCTCTAAAATTTTTTCACGAGTTTCCGGAAGCTGTTTCACTTGGAGTAGCGTGGAATTCAATACCGCACTCCGACGATGTCCGTTCGGGCCTTAAGACCGACATGAGTAGAGTACCGGACTCAAAAGGTCCATAACTATAGATCCGACCGTTGGATCGGTCTAAAATTTTTTTCATGACTCTCCGGAGGCTGTTTTACTTTTAGTAGCGTGTAATCAGAACCGCAATCCGACGTTGTCCGTCCCTTTTCCCCCCGGGCCTTACCAACGACAAGACTAGAGTACCCGGCTCAAAAGGTCCATACTAATAGAATCCGACCATTGGATCTGCTATAAAAGTTTTTTCACGAGTTTCCGGAGGCTGTTTTACTTGGAGTAGCTTGGAATCCGTACCCCACTCTAACGATGACCCAGTCGGACCTTACCACGGACAAGACTAGAGTAACGGGTAAAAAGGTCCCATAACAATATATTACACCGTTGGATCGACTCCTAAAATTTTTTTCACCAGTTTCCGGAAGCTGTTTTACTTGGAGTATCGTGGAATCAGAACCGCACTCCGACGATGTCCGGTCGGGCCCAGAACACCGACATGAGTAGAAGTACCGGGCTCAAAAAGGTCCATAACTATAGAACCGACCGTTGAATCGGTCTAAAATTTTTTTGCACGACTTTCCGGAGGCTGTTTTACTTTGAGTAGCGTGTAATCAAGAACCCACTCCCGATGCTGTGCGGTCGGGGCCTTACCACCGACATGACAAGGAGTACCGGATCAAAATGTCCATAACAATAGATCCTACCGTTGGATCGCTATAAAAAAGTTTTTCACGAGTTTCCGGAGGCTGTTTTAACTTGGAGTAGCTTGGAATCAGTACCCCACTCCAACGATGCCCAGTCGGGCTTACCACGGACACGACTAGAGTTCGGTAAAAAGGTCCATAACAATAGATTCGACCGTTGTATTGCTCTAAAATTATTTTCACGAGTTTCCATGAGCTGTTTTACTTGGAGTAGCGTGGAAACCTGTACCGCACTCCGATGATGTACGGTTGGGCCTGAACAACGACATTAGTAGAGTACCGGCTCAAAAGGTCCATAACTATAGATCCGACTGGTGGATCGGTCTTAAATTTTTTTCAAGACTTTCCGGACGCTGTTTTTACTTGAAGTAAGCGGGTGTAATCGTAACCGCACTGCGACGCTGTTCCGGTCGGGCCTTACAACCCGACATGACTATTAAGCGCTCAAAAGACCATAACAATAGATCCGACCGTTGGATCGCTATAAAAAGTTTTTTCACGAGTATTTTCGGAGGCTTTGTTTTAACTTTGAGTAGCATGGAATCAGTTACCCCCCCTGCAACGATGCCCAGCTCGGACCTTACCACGGACACGACTAGAGTACCGGGTAAAAAGGTCCACTAACAAAAGATCCGACCGTTGGATCGATCTAAAATTTTTTTCACGACTTTCCAGAGGCTGTTTTACTTTTAGTAGCGTTGTAATCAGAACCGCAAACTCCGACGCTGTCCCGTCGGCCCTTACTCACCGACATGACTAGAGTATCGGGTAAAAAGGTCCCATAACAATAGATCCGACCATTGGATCGCTCTAAAATTTTTTTTCACGAGTTTCCGCAAGCTGTTTTACTTGGAATAGCGCGGTAACAGTACCGCACTCCGACGATGTCCGATAGGGCCTGAACACCGACAAGTATGAGTACCGCTCAAAAGGTCCATAACTATAGATCCGACCATTGGATCATGTCTAAAATGTTTTCACGACTTTCCGGAGTCTGTTTTACTTCGAGTAGCGTGAAATCAGATCCCCACTCCGACGCTGTCCGTCGGGCCTATACAACCGACATGACTAAGTACCGTCTCAAAAGGTCCCATAACAATAGAATCCGACCGTTAGATCGGATCTAAAAAGTTTTTCCACGAGTTTTTCCGGAGGCTGTTTTACTTGGAGTAGCTGGGAAATCGGTAACCCACACCAGCGATGCCCAGTCGGACCTTACCACGGACACGGACTAGAGCACCGTGTAAAAAGGTCCATACCAATAGATCCGACCGTTGGATCGCTCTAAAAATTTTTTTCACTAGTTTCCAGAAGCTGATTTACTTGGAGTAGCCCGTGGAATCAGTACCCCACTTCAACGATGCCCAGTCGGACCTTACCACGGACAACGACTAGAGTACCTAGTGTAAAAAGGTCGATAACAATAGATCCGACCGTTGGATCGCTCTTAAAACTTCTTCACCAGTTTTTCGAAGCTGTTCTAACTTGGAGTAGCGCGAATCAGTAACCGCCCTCCGACGATGTCCGGTCGGGCCCTGAACGCCGACATGAGTAAGAGTACCGGCTCAAAAAGGTCCATAAACTATAGATCCGACCGTTGGAATTCGTTCTAAAATGTTTTTTTCATGACTTTCCGGAAGCTGTTTTACTTCGAGTAGCGTGTAATCAGAAACCCACTCCGACGATGTCTGGTCGGCCATACCACCGACATGACTAGAGTAGCTGGCTCAGAAAGTCCATAACAATAGATCCGACCGTTGGATCGCGTATAAAAGTTTCTTCACGAGTTTCCGGAGGCTGGTTTTACTTGGAGTAGCTTTGAATCCGTACCCCACTCAAATGATGCCCAGTACGACCTTACCACGTACACGACTAGAGTACCGGGTAAAAAGGTCCATAACAATAGATCCGACCGTTGGATCGCTCCTAAAATATTTTTTCACCAGTTTTCCGGAAGCTGTTTTACTTGGAGTAGCGTGGAATCAAAACACACTCCGACGACTGTCCCGGTCGGGCCTAACAATCGGAAACATGACTAGTGTACCGCCTCAAAATTCCATAACAATACATCCGACAGTTGTATCGGTCTAAAAGTTTTTTCACGAGTTTTCGAAGCTTTTTTACTTTGAGTAGCTTGGAAACAGTACCCCACTCCAACGATGCCCAGTCGAACCTTACCACGGACACGACTATAGTACCGGGTAAAAAGGTCTCATAACAATAGATCCGACCGTTGGATTACTCTAAAATTTTTTCATAGTTTCCGGAAGCTGTTTTACTTGGAGTAGCGTGGGAATCAGTACCGCAACTCCGACGATGTCCGGTCGGGCCTGAACAACGACATGAGTAGAAGTACCGGCTCAAAAGGTCCATAACTATAGATCTCGACCGTTCGATCGGTCTAAAATTTTTTCACGACTATCCGGAGGCTGTTTTACTTTTTGTAGCGTGTAATCAGAACCGCAATCCGACTCTGTCCGGTCGGGCCTTACCACCGACATGACTAGAGTACCGGTAAAAAGGTCCATAACAACAGATCCGACCGTTAGATCGCACCAAAATTTTTTCACGAGTTTCCCCGGAAGCTGTTTTTACTTGTATTAGCGGGAAATCAGTACCGCACTCCGACGATGTCACGCTCGGGCCTGAACACCGACATGAGTAGAGTACCGGCTCAAAAGGTCCATAACAATAGATCCGACCCGTTGGATCGGTCTAAAATTTTTTTGCACGACTTTCCGGAGGCTGTTTTACTTTGAGTAGCGTGTAATCATACGCCCACACGATGCTGTGGCGGTCGGGCCTTACCACCGACATGACTAGAGTACCGGTGTCAAAAGGTCCATAACAATAGATCCGACCGTTGGATCGCTATAAAAGTTTTTTCACGAGTTTCCGGAGGCTGTTTTAAATTGGAGTAGCTTGGAATCAGTACCCCCCGCAACGTTGCCCAATCGGACCTTACACGGACACGACTAGAGTACCGGGTAAAAAGGTCCATAACAATAGATCCGACACGTTTGGATCGATCTAAAATTTTATTTCACGATTTTTTTTTGTTTTTTTTCTTTCCAGAGGCTGTTTATTACTTGGAGTAGCTTGGAATCAGTACCCCACACACCAACGTTGCCCAGCTCGGGCCCTTACCACGGACCACGACAAGAGTACCGGAAGAAAAGGTCCCATAAACAATAGAATCCGACCGTTGGATCGCTCTACAAATTTTTTCACGAGTTTTCCGAAGCTGTTTTACTTGGAGTAGCGTGTAATCTGTACCGCACTCCGATGATGTATCGGTTGGCCTGAACAACGCACATGAGTAGAGTACACGGCTCAAAAGGTCCAGAACTAAAGTACCGACTGGTGGTTCGGTCTTAAATTTTTTCACGACTTTCCGGAGGCTGTTTTACTTGGAGTAGCGTGTAATCGGAACCGCACTGCGACGCTGTCCGGCCGGGCCTTACAACTCGACATGACTAGTTGCGGCTCAAAAGGACCAAAACAATAGATCCGACCGTTGGATCGCTAAAAAAGTTTTTTCACGAGTTTTCGGAGGCTGTTTTACTTGGAGTAGCTTGGAATCAGTACACCCCTGCAACGATGCCCATCGGACCTTACCACGGACACGACTAGAGTACCGGGTAAAAAAGGTCCATAACAATAGATCCGACCGTAGGATCGATCTAAATTTTTTTCACGACTTTCCAGAGGCTTTTTATACTTTTAGTAGCGTGTAATCAGAACCGGCAATCCGACGCTGTCACCGTCGGGCCTTACCACGACATGACTAGTGTATCGGGTAAAAAGGTCCATAACAATAGATCCGACCATTGGATCGCTCTAAAATTTTTTTCACGAGTTTCCCGCAGCTGATTTTTACTTGGAATAGCGTGGAATCAGTACCGCACATCCGGACGATTGTCCGTTAGGGCCTGAACACCGACATGAGTAGAGTACCGGCTTCAAAAGGTCCATAACTATAGATCCGAACCATTGGATCCAGTCTAAAATGAGAGTTTTTTTCAGGAAGTGGGGGGGGAACTTTCCGGAGTACGTTACATCGAGTAGCGTGGTAATCAGAACCCCACTTCCGACGCTAGTCCGATCGGGCCCTTACAACCACCATGACTAGTGTACCGGCTCAAAAGGTCCATAACAATAGCGGACGTTAGATCCCGGGTCCCCCCCCCCCCCCCCCCTTTAAAAAGTTAATTTTTGATTTTTTTTTTTTTTCCACGAGTTTCCGGAGGCTGTTTTACTTGGAGTAGCTTGGAATCGTACACCTCTCCAGCTAAAATTGGCCCAGTCGGACCTTACCACGGACACCCTAGAGCACCGGGTAAAAAGGTCCATACCAATAGATCCGATCCGTTGGATCGCTCTAAAATTTTTTCACGAGTTTCCAGAACTTGTTTTACTTGGAGTAGCGTGGAATCAGTACCCCACTTCAACGAATGCCCAGTCGGACCTTACCACGGACACGACTAGAGTACCGGTAAAAAGGTCGATAACAATAGAATCCGACCGTTGTATCGCTCTAAAACTTTCTCACGAGTTTTTCGAAGCTGTTTTAAACTTGAGAGTAGGCGGAATCAGTACCGCACTCCGACGATGACCGGTCGGGCCTGAACGCCGATATGAGTAGAGTACCGGCTCAAAAGGTCCATAACTATAGATCCGACCGTTGGATCGGTCTAAAATGTTTTTCATGACTTTCCGGAGGCTGTTTTTACATCGAGTAGCGTGGAATCAGAACCCCACTCCGACGTTGTCCGGTCGGGGCCTTACCACCGACATGACTAGAGTACAGGCTCAAAAGGTCCATAACAATAGATCCGACCGTTGGAATCGCTATTAAAAGTTCTTTCACGAGTTTCCGGAGGCAGGTTTACTTGGAGTAGCTTCGAAGAACAAGAATCCGTACCCCACTCAAATGATGCCCCAGTCGGACCTCCCACGGACACCACTAGAGTACCGGGTAAAAAGGTCATAACAATAGATCCGACCGTTGGATCGCTCTAAAATTTTTTCACCAGTTTCCGGAAGCTGTTTTACTTGGAGTAGCGTGGAATCAAAACCCACACTCCGACGCTGTCCGGTCGGGCAACCTTACAACGGAAATGACTAGTGTACCGGCTCAAAAGATCCATAACAATACATCCGACCCGTTTGGATCGTCCTAAAGTTTTTCACGAGTATTCCGAAGGCTTTTTTTACTTTGAGTAGCTTGGAATCAGTACCACACTCCAACGATTGCCCAGTCAGAATCCCCCTCCTCCTTCTTACCACGGACACGACTAGAGTACCGGTGTAAAAAGGTCCATAACAATAGATCCGACCGTTAGGATTACTCTAAAATTTTTTCACGAGTTTCCGGAAGCTGTTTTACTTGGAGTAGCGTGGAATCAGTACCTCACTCCGACGATGTCCGGTCGGACCTGAACAACGACATGAGTAGAGTACCGGCTCAAAAGGTCCCATAACTATAGATCCGACCGTCGATCGGTCAAAAATTTTTTCACGACTTTCCGGATGCTGTTTTACTTTTGTAGCGTGTAATCAGAACCTCAAATCTGACGCTGTCCTGTCGGGCCTTACCCACCGACATGACTAGAGTACCGGGTAAAAAGGTCCATAACAACAGATCCGATCGTTAGATCGCACTAAAATTGTTTTTCACGAGTTTCCCGAAGCTGTTTTACTTGGAGTAGCGTGGAAATCATACCCCGCACTCCGACGATGTCCGCTCGGGCTGAACACCGACATGAGTATAGTACCGGCTCAAAGGCCCCATAACTATAGAACCAACCGTTGGATCGTCTAGAAATGTTTTCACGACTTTCCGGAGGCTGTTTCTACTTTTAGTGGCGTGTAATGCAGAACCGCCATCCGACGCTGTCCGGTCGGACCTTACCACCGACATGACTAGATACCGGTTCAAAAGGTCCATAACAATAGATCCGACCGTTGGATCGCTATAAAAGTTTTTATCAGGAGTTTCCGTAGGCTGTTTTTCTTGAGTAGCTTGGAATCAATACCCCATTCCAACGATGCCCAGTTCGGACCTAACCACGGACCGACTAGAGTACCAGGTAAAAGGTCCATAACAATAGATCCGATCGTTGGATCGCTCTAAAATGTTTTTTCACGAGGTTTCGAGGAGCCTGTTTTACTTGGAGTAGCGTGGAATCAGTACCGCATCTAACGACTGATGTCCGGTCGGGCCTAACACCGACATGGAGTAGAGTACCGGCTCAAAAGGTCCAAAACTATAGATCCGACCGTTGGATCG
>JAQIZT010000317.1:22500-30039 GCA_029228515.1 Populus alba x Populus x berolinensis | reverse complement strand
TTCCCACGATCGCGACGACGGCACGTGTCCACGGGAGTTTCAAAGGCCGGGCTTTGGGCCGCCACCGGGATCCGCATCGGTCCACGCCCCGAGCCGATCGGCGCGATCCGGCCGTAACCGTTCCACATCTCGACCGGGGCGCATCGCCGGCCCCCATCCACTATCCCTCCCGACCAATTTCAAGCACTCTTTGACTCTCTTTTCAAAGTCCTTTTCATCTTTCCCTCGCGGTGTTGGTAAGTGTTTAGCTTTCGGTCTCTCGCCCGTTTTTTATTTAGCCTTAGACGGAAATTACCGCCCGATTTGGGCTGCATTTCCACAAAACCCGACTCGCAAGACAGCGCCTCGTGGTGCGGCAGGGTCCAGCCACGACGGGGCTCTCACCCTCTCCGGCGCCCCCTTTCCAGGAGGGTACTTGGGCCTGGTCCGCCGCTGAGGACGATTCTCCAGACTACATATTCGTCGGACGCCGCAGGCGCCAGATTCTCCAAGATGAGGCATTTCCCGGTTTCGATCGCCGTTTACTAGGGGAATCCTTGTAAGTTTCTTTTCCTTCACGCTTATTGATATGCTTAAACTCAGCGGGTAATTCCCGCCTGACCTGGGGTCGCCAACGAGAGCTATCCTAGAATTTCGTATGCCCGAGGGTCCAGGAGATCCCGGGGATGGGGGCGACAGGCGCGCGCAACGACCGTGTCGGAGGGTCTCTCAACATCCGTCGGTCGTGGCGACCGTCGCCGAGGACTCGATTTTGGGCCAACCGCGAGCGGGAGCGCGCGGGAGACCAGTATTCCGCCCCCGCCCTCGCGAGCCCGAGGGTGGGAGAGGGGGCGACGATGCGTGACACCCAGGCAGACGTGCCCATCGACCAGGAGGCCTCGGGCGCAACTTGCGTTCAAAGACTCGATGGTTCACGGGATTCTGAAATTCACACCATGTATCGCATTTTTTCGCTACTTTTTCTTCATCGATGCGTAGAGGTCCGAGATATCCGTTGCCGAGAGTCGTTTAGATTATCACCAGAAGAAGGCGCGCCCCCGACGCCGGAGGCGTCGGTGGGCGCGCTCCTAGTACTCAATTTCCTTGGCGCTTCTCGCGCCGGGGTTCGTTTGCGAGCCGCGCAGGTGCGCAGAAGCGTCCCCTCCACGGCTCGCGAGGACACGAGGGGCGGGGTTGCCCCCCGAGCCCCAGCTTGTCATTCCACGGGTTCGCGGGGTCGTTTTTGCTAGGCAGGTTTCGACATTGATCCTTCCGCAGTTTTAACTACGGAAAACCTTGTTACGACTCTTCCTTCCTCTAAATGGATAAGGTTTCAGTGGACTTCTCGCGACGTCGCCGGCGGGCGAAACGCCCACGTCGCCGCGATCCGAACACTTCACGGGACCATTCAATCGGTAGGAGCGACGGGCGGTGGGTACAAAGTGCAGGGACGTAGTCAACGCGAGCTGATGACTCGCGCTTTCTAGGAATTCCTCGTTGAAGACCAACAATTGCAATGATCTCATACCCAATCACGCTTGTGAAATTTCAAAGATTACACCGGGCCTGTCGGCCAAGGCTATAGAATCGTTGAATACATCAGTGTAGCGCGCGTGCGGGGGGCCCAGAACATCTAAGGGCATCACCAGACCTGTTATTGCCTCAAACTTCCTTGGCCTGGAAAGGCCATAGTCCCTCTAAGAAGGCAGGCCCGCGGGAGGGTCACCTCCGCATAGCTAGTTAGCAGGCTGAGGTCTCGTTCGTTATCGGAATTACACCAGACACAATCGCTCCACCAACAATGAAACGGCCATGCACCACCACCCATAGAAATCAAGAAAGAGCCTCTCAGTCTGTCAATCATTACTATGTCGGGGAACCTGGTAAGTTTTTCCCGTGTTGAGTCAAATTTAAGCCGCAACCGGCCGCCACACACACACTTCGGGTTGGTTGCCCTTCCTTCTCCTTCCTTTCCTGTCAATTCCTTTAAGTTTCAGCCTTGCGACCCCATACTCCCCCCAGAACCCATAAAAAACTTTGATTTCTCATAAGGTGCTTGGCGGAGTCCTAGAAAGCAACATCACGCCAATCCCCTGTCGGCATCGTTTATGGTTGAGACTAGGACGGTACTCTGATAGTCTTCGAGCCCCCCCCAACTTTCGTTCTTTGATTAATGGAAAACATCCTTGGCAAATGCTTGCGCTGTTGTTCGTCTTTCATAAATCCAAGAATTTCAACCTCTGACTATGAAATAACGGATTGCCCCCGACTGTACCCTGTTAATCATTACTCCGATCCCGACAGGCCAACACAATAGGATCGAAAATCCTATGTTGTTATCCCATGCTAATGTATACAGAGCGTAGGCATGCTTTGAGCACTCTAATTTCTGCAAAGTACACAGCACCGGAGGCACGACCCCGGCCAGTTAAGGCCAGGAGCGCATTCGCCGGGGTTTAGAAGGGACGAAGGCGACCGGTGCACACCTGAGGGCGGACCGGCCGACCCAACCCAAAAGGTCCAACTACGTGCTTTTTAACTGCAACAACTTAAATATACGCTATTGGAGCTGGATCTACCGCGGCTGTTGGCACCAGACTTGCCCTCCAATGGATCCTCGTTAAGGGATTTAGATTGTACTCCATTCCATATTACCAGACTCGAAGAGCCCGGTATTGTTTTTTATTGTCACTACCTCCCCGTGTCAGGATTTTGGGTAAATTTGCGCGCCTGCTGCCTTCCTATGGAGGTGGTAGCCGTTTCTCAGGCTTCCTCTCCGGAATCGAACCCTAATTCTCCGTCACCCGTCACCACCCTGGTAGGCCTCTATTCCATACCATCGAAAGTTGAATAGGGCAGAAATTTGAATGATGCGTCGCCAGCACGATGGCCGTTTTGCGGATCCGTCGAGTTATCGGAAACATCAGAGCAACGGGCAGAGTCCCGCGTCGGACCTTTTATCTAAATAAATTGAGTCCCTTCCAGAAGTCGGCGGTTTGTTGCACGTATTAGCTCTCGAATTACTACGGTTATCCGATTAGCAAATACCATCAAAACAAACTTTAAACTGATATTTAATGAGCCCATTCGCAGTTTCACAGTCTGAATTAGTTCATACTTACAACATGCATGGCTTAATCTTTGAGAACAAGCATATGACTACTGGCAGGATCAACCACGGTTGCATTCCTTGGCGACACCCACGACCCGCACGATCCCCGACGGCGATGAGGTGACGAGTTGGGGCGAGACGGGCGAGGTAAGTCGTCTTTATCGAGCACGAGAGCGGCTCGAACGGGACGGTCGCAGGGGCGGGTGGCCCCCGCGCCGGCATTCGCGTTCCGCATCACGAAAGCACTGAGCGACCGCGCGTGGGCCAGTTCGGGCGGGATTCCTCATTCGAATGGAACACGGGCGCCGCTGCTAGGTTCGGCCCGCGCCCCGGGGAAGTGCGGCGCGGCGGAGAGGGACAGCTTCAGATTCAAATTCCACCGAAGTTCGTGTACGCAGCACAGGAACCCCGCCTCGCCGCAAAGGCACCCTAATGAGGCCTGGGGCTGAGAAGTGATGGGGGCAGGCAGGCCGACAGTTCGGTGCACAAGCACCGGAGCCTTCCGAAACGGACAGCCCAATTACCGCACTTCATGCGACTCTGCGTACACGCGACAACAATCCCGACGAGCGAACCACGGCCACGAGGGCAAATGGAAACACCCGAGAGAGATCGTGCCCGCACGTCTGGACGCGAAAGGATTCTCGAAGGGACAACCCAACAACGCCGCTGGGGGGACGCGAAGGATCTCGAAGGGACAAGCAACAAGCCGCGGGGGACGCCGGGGATCTCGAAGGGACACGCAACAAGCCGCGGGGGACGCGGCGGATCTCGAAGGGACAGGCCGCGGTGGGGGGGGGAAAGCCAACAGGGACAATCATTCGGGTGGGGACCATCTGCCTCAGCTCGGAAGACGGAGGCCACGGCCTCGGCAGCGGGGCACATCGCGCAGGAGCTTGGGGATGGCGAGGGGAGAGCCAGCACCTTGGCACGAGCGCAGCAACTGAATGACGGCACGCCCACGCGGTACAGCTCTCCTCGCAATCCCCAAGCTCAGCGGTTCCGCACCAGACACGTCGGCCAGGCCTCCAGCTTGAGAGCCCAGGCAGAGGCCACCGGCTGCCGTGACGTCGCGCCATGCGATTGGGCGCGTATGGGGCTGCCAGGCACCTTGGCACGAGGGGAATCCTGTTAAGGCCCCACACCCGATCCGCGGATAAGCAGCCACCAACGCGCCCAACGGCTATGGAGCGGGTCACGGCCAGCGGTGGCCGGAATCAGGACGTCGCCGTTACGTAGCGCCAAGCCGTTGGGCGCGTTGGGGCTCGCCAGGCACCTTGGCCACGAGGGGTATCCTGTTAAGGCCCCACGCCCGAGACCGCGGATAAGCAGCCCCATACGCGCCCAACGGCTTTGGAGCGGGTGACGGGCAGGGCTTCCGGCACCACCGCCACCGGGACGTCGCGGCAAGCTGAGAGGCGCGCGGGTCAGCTGCCAGCAACCTGGAAACGAGCGCGGCTTGTTAAGGCCCCACGCCCACGCCGCGAGATAATAAGCAGGCCCAAACGCGCCCAAACGGCTTGGAGCGGGTCCCGGGGACGGTTGGCCGGAAAATCTGGGACGTCGCGCCAAGCCGTTGGGCGCGTTGGGGCTGCCTATTGGTTGGCACGAGCGGTGGCAAATCAGAGTGCGTGCGCGCCCGCAGCCGGTTATAAGCAGCCCCAACGCGCCCAATCGGCTTGGATGCGGGTCACAGGGTCGGTGGCCGGTTTCGTGACGTCGCGACAAGACGTTGGGCGCGTGGGGGGCTGCCTATTGGTTGGCACGTGCGCTGGCAAATCAGATGTTGCCGTGCGCGCCCGCAGCCAGCGGAATAAGCAGCCCCAACGCGCCCAAATGGCTTGGAGCGGGTCACAGGGACGGTGGCCTGGATTCGTGACGTTGCGCCAAGCCGGGGTGTTGGGCGCGTTGGAGGCTGCCTTATTGGTTGGCACGAGCGCTGGCTAAATCAGATGTGCGTGCGCGCCCGCAGCCGCGGTAGATAAGCAGCCCCAACGCGCACCAACAGGCTTTGGAAGCGGGTCACAGGGAAGGGTGGGCCGGGAATCGTGACGTCGCGCCAAAGCGTTGGGCGCGTGGGGCCTGCCTATTGGTTGGCACGAGCGCTGGCAAATCAGAGTTGCTGTGCGCGCCCGCAGCCGCGGAAATAAATATAAGCAGCCCCAACGCGCCCAACGGCTTGGAGCGGGTTCACAGGGATGGTGGCCGGAATCGGGTCGTCGCCGGCCGGAAAACGGGTCATCGATGGCGGCGTTACTTCGGGCCATGAGGCCCCCCACGTTAGTCCGAGCATAGCAGCAGCCCACAAATCCCCCGCGGCAGGCCTATGGGCGCCAGCCAGCGCGCCCCATGGCCAGCCAGGGGGCACCCCCCTAAAGAGCTATAAGTGTTATTGCAGCTCTGGCAGGGGTAGACACTACTAGGTCCCAGCTGTCACCCCCCCTCTAAAAAATTCATTTCTTGGTATTTTGAGCTGAAATTTTGCACATATGTTGGAAAAAATCCAATCCAACTTTATAAATTTTCCCAGATTTTTTCGAGGTCGGGAAGTATTTTTTTTTATTTTCCAACCATTAAAAATCAAGGAAATACGCAAAAATAGGAACCGGCCCGGAATGACCCCAAATTCGGCTGGCAGCCTCACAAAAATATGGCTGATTTTACTGGATTGGTTTCATGTGGAAAGCACGACGTTTTCTTGGCGGGATGCGAGAAAACCGGCAGCGCGCATGCGCGGCCAGCGACGTCGGGCTGGCCCCAGCAGCGCCTAGCCTCTCCCGCGCGGGGGGCAGGCAAGAGCGCAGGGGCCCCGGGCCCGAAGGCAGCCCCCCCGCGGGCAAGACAGCAAGCCAGCGGGGGCTGTCCGCGCTGCCGATTTTTCCCACTGCTGGCATCGCTGCCGCTGCCCCGGGCCCGAAGGCAGCCCCCCCGCGGGCACGACAGCAAGCCAGCGGGGGCTGTCCGCGCTGCCGATTTTTCCCACTGCTGGCATCGCTGCCGCTGCCCCGGGCCCGAAGGCAGCCCCCCCGCGGGCACGACAGCAAGCCAGCGGGGGCTGTCCGCGCTGCCGATTTTTCCCACTGCTGGCATCGCTGCCGCTGCCCCGGGCCCGAAGGCAGCCCCCCCGCGGGCACGACAGCAAGCCAGCGGGGGCTGTCCGCGCTGCCGATTTTTCCCACTGCTGGCATCGCTGCCGCTGCCCCGGGCCCGAAGGCAGCCCCCCCGCGGGCACGACAGCAAGCCAGCGGGGGCTGTCCGCGCTGCCGATTTTTCCCACTGCTGGCATCGCTGCCGCTGCCCCGGGCCCGAAGGCAGCCCCCCCGCGGGCACGACAGCAAGCCAGCGGGGGCTGTCCGCGCTGCCGATTTTTCCCACTGCTGGCATCGCTGCCGCTGCCCCGGGCCCGAAGGCAGCCCCCCGCGGGCACGACAGCAAGCCAGCGGGGGCTGTCCGCGCTGCCGATTTTTCCCACTGCTGGCATCGCTGCCGCAGAGTGTGCGTAGCCTCTCCCGCGCGGGGGGCAGGCAAGAGCGCAGGGGGGCAAGGCCCGAAGGCAGCCCCCCCGCGGGTAAGATAGCCAGCCAGCAGGGGCTGTCCCCGCGTCAGCCCCCGTTGCGCAGCGCGGCATGGAAATCATTGCCGCGCGCGCGCGCGCGCCAATCGCCCAAGAGCCCAAGGGCCCCCAAGGGCCCCAGGCCCTCAGGCCCCAGCGCCCCAGCGCCAAGCGCAGACGCGGGCGCGGGCGCGGGCGGGCGCGCGCGTGTGATTTTTATAGGGCGGTGGTCGGAATCGGGTCGTCGCCGGCCGGAAAACGGGTCATCGATGGCGGCGTTACTTCGGGCCGTGAGGCCCCCCACGTGTGTAGCAGCAGCTCGCAAATCCCCCGCGGCAGGCCTATGGGCGCCAGCCAGCGCGCCCCATGGCCAGTCGGGGGGCACCCCCCTAAAGAGCTATAAGTGTTATTGCAGCTCTGGCAGGGGCAGACACTACTAGGTCCCAGCTGTCACCCCCCCTCTAAAAAATTCATTTCTTGGTATTTTGAGCTGAAATTTTGCACATAGGTTGGCAAAAATCCAATCCACCTTTATAAATTTTCCCAGATTTTTTCGAGGTCGGGAAGTATTTTTTTTTATTTTCCTACCATTAAAAATCAAGGAAATACGCAAAAATAGGAACCGGCCCGGAATGACCCCAAATTCGGCTGGCAGCCTCACAAAAATATGGCTGATTTTACTGGATTGATTTCACGTGGAAAGCATGACGTTTTCTTGGCGGGATGCGGGAAAACCGGCAGCGCGCATGCCGCGGCCACCGGAGGAGCCCCGGGAAAACTCTTGCTTTCACGGTCTTGGCCTCCCCTCACCACCATGGCCGGCCTCTAATCCCCCCCATCAGCAGTTGTGGCCGATAGGGCAGTGATTTGAACGACGCCGCCGGGTAATCGCACC
>JAQIZT010000317.1:0-7500 GCA_029228515.1 Populus alba x Populus x berolinensis | reverse complement strand
GCCACGAGGTTCCTCGCTGGGTCGTTCGGCTAGGCCAGGTTTTCGACAATGATCCTTCGCCAAGTTCACCTACGGAAACCTGGTTACGACTTCTCCTTCCTCTAAAGGAGAAGGTTCCAGTGGACTTTCTCAGGGACGTCGCCGGCGGCGAACCGCCCACGTCGCCGCGATACCACACACTTCACCCGGACCATTCAATCGGCAGGAGCGACGGACGCGGTGTGTACAAAGCGGCAGGGGTACACTAGTCAACGCGCGCGATGATGACCCGCGCTATACTAGGAATATCATCCTCGTTGAAGACCAACAATTGCAAATGATCTATCCCCAGCCACGATGTAAATTTCTAAGATGACCCAGGGCCTGTCGGCCATGGCTATAGACTCGTTGAATACATTCAAGTATAGCGCTGCGGTGCGGCCCAGAACCTCCTCAAGGGCATCACAGACCTGTTATTGGCCGCTCAAATCTTCCTTGGCCTGGAAGGCCATAGTCCCGCCTAAAAAGCTGGCCGCCGGAGGGGTCACCTCCGCATAGCTTGTTTCAGGCTCGAGGTCTCTCGTTCGTTAATAACAGAAGTAACCAGACAAATTCGCTCCCACCAACTAAGCAACGGCCATGCACCACCACACCCATAGAATCAAGATAGAGCTCTCAGTCCTTCAATCCTTAACATGTCTATGGACCTGGCTAAGTTTCCCCGTGTTGGAGTTCAAAGTAAGCCGCAGGCTCCACTCCTGGTGGTGCCCTTCCGTCAATGTCCCTTTAAAGTTCAAGCTTGCACCCATACCTTCCCCCCAGAACCCAAAAACTTTGATTTCTCAAAAGGTGCTGGCGCGGAGATCCTAGAAGCAACATCCGCCAAGCCTGGTCGGCATCGTTTATGGTTGGGACTAGGACAGGTATCTGATCGTCTTCGTGCCCCCCAACTTTCGTTCTTGATTAAGGAAAAACATCCTTGGCAAATGCTTTCTCGCAGTTGTTCGTCTTTCATACAATCCAAGTAATATTTCAGCCTCTGACTAAGAAATAACAATGCCAAACCCGACGTTCCCGGTTTAATCATTACTCCGAGATCCCGAAGGCCAACACAATAGGATCGACAATCCTATGATGTTATCCCATTGCTAATAGATCCAGCAGCGTAGACTTCTGCTTTGCGAGCACTCGACTTTTCTTCAAAGTAACAGCACCAGAGGCACGACCCGGCCAGTTAAGGCCAGGAGCGCATCGCCGGTAGAAGGCACGAGGCGACCGGTGCAACACCTTGAGTCTGGGCGACACCGGCCGACCCAACCCACAAGTCCAACTACGAGCTTTTTAACTGCACCAAACTTCTAAGTATATACATATTGGAGCATGGAATTAATACCACGCGGCTGCTGGGGCACCAAGAAATGCCCTCCGATATGTTCCTCGTTCTAAGGGATTTAGAATGTACTCATTCCAACTACCGGAGGCTCGAAGAAGACCCACTATTGTTATGTTATTGTCACTAACCTCCCCGTGTCAGGATTGGGTCAATTTGCGCAGCCCTGCTGCCCCCTCTCCACACAACCACACACACACACAAGCCGTTTCTATCTCAGGCTCCCTCTCCATCTCCGGAAGCGAACCCTAATTCTCCACTCACACCTCACCAACATGGTAGGGAACCTCGATCCTACCATCTGAAAGTTGATAGGGCAGAAATTAGAATGATGCGTCGCCAGCACGATGGCCGTTTACGCGATCCGTCGAGTCATCATGAATCATCAGAGCATCGGGCAGAGCCCGCGTCGACCTTCTCTTATCTAACTAAATGCGATCCCGATCCAGAAAGTCGGAAGGTTTGTTAGCACGTATTAGCTCTAGCTTACTACGGTTATCCGAGTAGCAAATACCATCAAACAAACTATAACTGATTGACATGAGCCATTCCGCTACTTTCACAATCTAGACATTAGTTCATACTTTACACAGGCATGGCTTAATCCTTGAGACAAGCATATGAACACAACTGCACAGGGACAACCAAAACAGTATGCATTCCCTTGGCGACACCACACGACCCGCAACGATCCACCGACGCCGATGAGACGAGGGGCCGAGACCGGGCGCGAGGAAGTCGTTCTCATCGAGCACGAGCGTCTCGAACAGGGACGGTCCGCAAGGAGCGGAGGCCCCACGCGCCGGCATCGCATTCCGCATCCGAAAGCACGAGCGAATAAATCGCAGCGTAAGTGCCAGTTCGGACGATGGATTCCGCCATAGACTGAAACACGGGCGCCGCTCGCTAGCGGGTTCGCAACCCGCCCCACCCGGAGCGAGCGCAAGCGCACGGAGAGGGACACAGCTTCACATTCAAATTTCCACCGAACAAAGTGGGTACGCAGCACAGGAACCCCGCAAGATCGCCGCAAGAGCACCACAGGGCCTTGGGCATGAGAGTGAGGGGGGCAGCAGGCCGGAACAGTTTCGTGCACAAGCACAGGAGGAGGAGCACTGCCGACAACACGGACAGCCCAAGTACCGACACATGCGACTCTGCGTACACGCGACTACTATCCCGACGAGCGAGTCCACACAGCCACGAGGGCTAAGTGGAAACACCCGAGAGAGATCGAGCCCCCCGCACTCGCTAGGACCGCGAAAGGATCTCGAAGGGACAAAGCAACACGCCGCTGGGGGACGCGAAGGATCTCGAAGGGACAAGCAACCAGCCGCGGGGGACGTCGGCGAATCTCGAAGGAACACGCAACAAGCCCGCGGGGGACGCGGCGAGTCTCGAAGAGGACAGTGCCGCCATCACCAAGCGGAGAAGCAACAAGGGACAATCATTGGGGGCGCCACTCTGCCTCAGCTCGTAAGACGGAGCCCAGGCGCCGTCTGGCAGCGGGCACATCGCGCTGGAGCTCAGGGGATGCCGCAGGCGAGCCAAGCACCTTGGCACGAGCGCCAGGCAACTGACTGCACACCACAAGCTCCACACAGCGGTAGAGCTCTCCTCGGCCATCCCCCAAGCTCGGCGGTCCGCACCAGACACGTCGGCCAGAGCCTCCAGCTTTGCGAGCACGGGCAAGAACGGCCACCGCTGACACAGTAGACGTCCGCGCCAAGCCGTTGGGCGCGTTGGGGCTGCCACAGCACCTTGGCACGAAAGGGGAATCCTGTTAAAGGCCCCACGCCCGAGAACCCGCGATATATGCAAAGCCACAACGCGCGCCAACGGCTTGGAGCGGGTCACGGCAGCGGTGGCCGGAATCAGGACGTCGCCGTTACGTAGCGCCAAGCCGTTGGGCGCGTTGGGGCTGCCAGCACCTTGGCACGAGGGGAATCCTGTTAAGGCCCCACGCCCGAGACCGCGGATAAGCAGCCCCAACGCGCCCAACGGCTTGGAGCGGGTGACGGGCAGGGATTCCGGCCACCGCCACCGGGACGTCGCGGCAAGCTGAGAGGCGCGCGTCAGCTGCCAGCACCTTGGAACGAGCGCGGCTTGTTAAGGCCCCACGCCCACGCCGCGGATAAGCAGCCCCAACGCGCCCAACGGCTTGGAGCGGGTCCCGGGGACGGTGGCCGGAATCGTGACGTCGCGCCAAGCCGTTGGGCGCGTTGGGGCTGCCTATTGGTTGGCACGAGCGCTGGCAAATCAGAGTGCGTGCGCGCCCGCAGCCGCGGATAAGCAGCCCCAACGCGCCCAACGGCTTGGAGCGGGTCACAGGGACGGTGGCCGGAATCGTGACGTCGCGCCAAGCCGTTGGGCGCGTTGGGGCTGCCTATTGGTTGGCACGAGCGCTGGCAAATCAGAGTGCGTGCGCGCCCGCAGCCGCGGATAAGCAGCCCCAACGCGCCCAACGGCTTGGAGCGGGTCACAGGGACGGTGGCCGGAATCGTGACGTCGCGCCAAGCCGTTGGGCGCGTTGGGGCTGCCTATTGGTTGGCACGAGCGCTGGCAAATCAGAGTGCGTGCGCGCCCGCAGCCGCGGATAAGCAGCCCCAACGCGCCCAACGGCTTGGAGCGGGTCACAGGGACGGTGGCCGGAATCGTGACGTCGCGCCAAGCCGTTGGGCGCGTTGGGGCTGCCTATTGGTTGGCACGAGCGCTGGCAAATCAGAGTGCGTGCGCGCCCGCAGCCGCGGATAAGCAGCCCCAACGCGCCCAACGGCTTGGAGCGGGTCACAGGGACGGTGGCCGGAATCGTGACGTCGCGCCAAGCCGTTGGGCGCGTTGGGGCTGCCTATTGGTTGGCACGAGCGCTGGCAAATCAGAGTGCGTGCGCGCCCGCAGCCGCGGATAAGCAGCCCCAACGCGCCCAACGGCTTGGAGCGGGTCACAGGGACGGTGGCCGGAATCGGGTCGTCGCCGGCCGGAAAACGGGTCATCGATGGCGGCGTTACTTCGGGCCATGAGGCCCCCCACGTTAGTCCGAGCATAGCAGCAGCCCACAAATCCCCCGCGGCAGGCCTATGGGCGCCAGCCAGCGCGCCCCATGGCCAGCCAGGGGGCACCCCCCTAAAGAGCTATAAGTGTTATTGCAGCTCTGGCAGGGGTAGACACTACTAGGTCCCAGCTGTCACCCCCCTCTAAAAAATTCATTTCTTGGTATTTTGAGCTGAAATTTTGCACATATGTTGGAAAAAATCCAATCCAACTTTATAAATTTTCCCAGATTTTTTCGAGGTCGGGAAGTATTTTTTTTTATTTTCCACCATTAAAAATCAAGGAAATACGCAAAAATAGGAACCGGCCCGGAATGACCCCAAATTCGGCTGGCAGCCTCACAAAAATATGGCTGATTTTACTGGATTGGTTTCATGTGGAAAGCACGACGTTTTCTTGGCGGGATGCGAGAAAACCGGCAGCGCGCATGCGCGGCCAGCGACGTCGGGCTGGCCCCAGCAGCGCCTAGCCTCTCCCGCGCGGGGGGCAGGCAAGAGCGCAGGGGCCCCGGGCCCGAAGGCAGCCCCCCCGCGGGCAAGACAGCAAGCCAGCGGGGGCTGTCCGCGCTGCCGATTTTTCCCACTGCTGGCATCGCTGCCGCTGCCCCGGGCCCGAAGGCAGCCCCCCCGCGGGCACGACAGCAAGCCAGCGGGGGCTGTCCGCGCTGCCGATTTTTCCCACTGCTGGCATCGCTGCCGCTGCCCCGGGCCCGAAGGCAGCCCCCCGCGGGCACGACAGCAAGCCAGCGGGGGCTGTCCGCGCTGCCGATTTTTCCCACTGCTGGCATCGCTGCCGCTGCCCCGGGCCCGAAGGCAGCCCCCCCGCGGGCACGACAGCAAGCCAGCGGGGGCTGTCCGCGCTGCCGATTTTTCCCACTGCTGGCATCGCTGCCGCTGCCCCGGGCCCGAAGGCAGCCCCCCCGCGGGCACGACAGCAAGCCAGCGGGGGCTGTCCGCGCTGCCGATTTTTCCCACTGCTGGCATCGCTGCCGCTGCCCCGGGCCCGAAGGCAGCCCCCCCGCGGGCACGACAGCAAGCCAGCGGGGGCTGTCCGCGCTGCCGATTTTTCCCACTGCTGGCATCGCTGCCGCTGCCCCGGGCCCGAAGGCAGCCCCCCGCGGGCACGACAGCAAGCCAGCGGGGGCTGTCCGCGCTGCCGATTTTTCCCACTGCTGGCATCGCTGCCGCTGCCCCGGGCCCGAAGGCAGCCCCCCCGCGGGCACGACAGCAAGCCAGCGGGGGCTGTCCGCGCTGCCGATTTTTCCCACTGCTGGCATCGCTGCCGCTGCCCCGGGCCCGAAGGCAGCCCCCCCGCGGGCACGACAGCAAGCCAGCGGGGGCTGTCCGCGCTGCCGATTTTTCCCACTGCTGGCATCGCTGCCGCTGCCCCGGGCCCGAAGGCAGCCCCCCGCGGGCACGACAGCAAGCCAGCGGGGGCTGTCCGCGCTGCCGATTTTTCCCACTGCTGGCATCGCTGCCGCTGCCCCGGGCCCGAAGGCAGCCCCCCGCGGGCACGACAGCAAGCCAGCGGGGGCTGTCCGCGCTGCCGATTTTTCCCACTGCTGGCATCGCTGCCGCTGCCCCGGGCCCGAAGGCAGCCCCCCCGCGGGCACGACAGCAAGCCAGAGGGGGCTGTCCGCGCTGCCGATTTTTCCCACTGCTGGCATCGCTGCCGCAGAGTGTGCGTAGCCTCTCCCGCGCGGGGGGCAGGCAAGAGCGCAGGGGGGCAAGGCCCGAAGGCAGCCCCCCGCGGGTAAGATAGCCAGCCAGCAGGGGCTGTCCCCGCGTCAGCCCCGTTGCGCAGCGCGGCATGGAAATCATTGCCGCGCGCGCGCGCGCCCAATCGCCCAAGAGCCCAAGGGCCCCCAAGGGCCCCAGGCCCTCAGGCCCCAGCGCCCCAGCGCCAAGCGCAGACGCGGGCGCGGGCGCGGGCGGGCGCGCGCGTGTGATTTTTATAGGGCGGTGGTCGGAATCGGGTCGTCGCCGGCCGGAAAACGGGTCATCGATGGCGGCGTTACTTCGGGCCGTGAGGCCCCCCACGTGTGTAGCAGCAGCTCGCAAATCCCCCGCGGCAGGCCTATGGGCGCCAGCCAGCGCGCCCCATGGCCAGTCGGGGGGCACCCCCCTAAAGAGCTATAAGTGTTATTGCAGCTCTGGCAGGGGCAGACACTACTAGGTCCCAGCTGTCACCCCCCCTCTAAAAAATTCATTTCTTGGTATTTTGAGCTGAAATTTTGCACATAGGTTGGCAAAAATCCAATCCACCTTTATAAATTTTCCCAGATTTTTTCGAGGTCGGGAAGTATTTTTTTTTATTTTCCTACCATTAAAAATCAAGGAAATACGCAAAAATAGGAACCGGCCCGGAATGACCCCAAATTCGGCTGGCAGCCTCACAAAAATATGGCTGATTTTACTGGATTGATTTCACGTGGAAAGCATGACGTTTTCTTGGCGGGATGCGGGAAAACCGGCAGCGCGCATGCCGCGGCCACCGGAGGAGCCCCGGGAAAACTCTTGCTTTCACGGTCTTGGCCTCCCCTCACCACCATGGCCGGCCTCTAATCCCCCCCATCAGCAGTTGTGGCCGATAGGGCAGTGATTTGAACGACGCCGCCGGGTAATCGCACCCGGCCGACGCGGGGAGGAAGAGATCTCTTCTTCCAAGATAGCGAACAACACATCGGGAGTTATGTTGATAGGGCAGAGAATTGAATGACTCGTTGCGGGCAGCCAGCTGATAGGGCCTCCAGCTGCACAAATCCGCGCTGCCGATTTTTCCGACGTTGCCGATTTGTCTGAACAGCCCCTCGTTCGTCCGCGCTGCCGATTCCAACACTGCCTGCTGTGTCTGAACAGCCCCTGTTTCGTCAGCGCGTCCCCTTGACGAATTTTCCTGCCTGGCCTCGACAGCCCAGCGTCCAGCCCGTGTTCGTCAACAAATCTGCGCTGCCGATTTTCCCCGACGGGCCTCCAGCTGCGGATCTCCGCGCTGCCGATTTTTCCCACTGTTGGCATCGCTGCCCCTGCCTAGGCCCCCAGTCTTTTTCGTCACGCCTAGGACTATAAACAGTCCAGGCT